>JAOTRA010000029.1:8118769-8133035 GCA_026260255.1 Pseudolaguvia tuberculata
CAACCATTCACACACACATTCACTCCTATGGACAATTTACAATCACCAATCCACCTAATCTGCATGTTTTTGGACTTGCAAAAACTCCGCACAGAAAGATGCAAACTCCGCACAGAAAGATCCCGGCTGGGATTCGAACCCAGGACCTTCTTGTTGTGAGGCAACTGTGCTATCCACTACGCCACCGCGCCACACCTAAAGGTTATTTATCAAAACATTTCTGTATGTAATTTTACATAATGTTTATGAGAACAGTATTATAAACCATTGTGTTTATTTTGAATGGGATGTTGGCATTAGAAGAGTAATAAACATAAGAACTTCCTCTTCCTTATGCTAAATGGCAGGTAACTGTGATTAATCATTGGCATGGGGGAGCTTTCTGTGTAGCTACCTTTAATCTTTAAAAAGAGTCTCCAGTGTCTATAGGATTAAAGATGAAGCTATTTTTTGAGATTTTTTTTGTAACAATTGTTTTGTTTTTCTGTGACAAGCTGGAGAGGAGCAGTGAGGGAACAGCAGTTTAGAGCTCTTTCAATATAAATAATAAAAGATACTAGAGTGTTCCGTGATTTTTTCACAATCGTAAATGAAAAAATGTGTCAAACAAAAATCACCATGTTAGCATGGTAAACACTTAGTGACCATCAATGCAAAGACCTGATGCACAGTAAACACATTAGCATGTTCACCTTACCGTAAGAAGATTCCAGGGCAATGGGTCTTTCTGTGCAGACTTTGCATGTTCTCCCTGCTTGCATGAGTTTACTCCGGGTACTAAGGTTTCCTCCCACAGTCCAAAAACATGTTCATTAGGTTGTTTGGTGATTCTAAATTGCCCTTAGGAGTGAGTGTGGTTGTTCATCTGTGTGTGGCCCTGTGCCTTTTACCATATATGTGCTAGAATAGGCTCTTGCAGATCCTTAATTCCATTTTGGACTGGAATTTCAAGGAGCAGAATCATGGTGACGTACTGTTTATTTAAGTGTTTACCTTTGGGTACTTCAGGCTTCCATTTATCCAGGCTTAGGACCAGCACTAAGGCTGCACTGGCTTGAACCACCATAATGGTGGGCAATTTAGACTCACCCATACACCTAATGTACGTTTTTGGACAGTGGGAGGAAACCAGAGTACCCGGGGGAAACCCACCCATGTGCAGGGAGAACATGCAAACTCCGCAGAGAAATACCACCGAGCCGGGAATCGAACCTGGGACTTGTTGTGAGGCGACCTTGCAAACCACTACACCACGCGCAACCCACCCAACGAATAAAATGTGTAATAAGCTCTTATAATCAGGTTTATGTATACATATAATGTTCCAAGGTAAAATATGAACCCAGGCACTTCACAATCCCAGACAGACAAATGTACAATAAACAAATCAAATCATGTAACCAAAAAAACCCCAACAGTTTATGCGCTACAGTTATATGGCAGCATATTTGAGCAGAATGACGTCACTAGTAAATATCTGGCAAGCAGCTCCTATAGCTGAACAGATCCGCGCTGAAGCACAACAAACCCATTCAGGGAATGAATTGACAGGAGTGATACTTGATAGCAGGACGGAATAAAGAAGTCCATAAGGCTGTCTTATGTGAAAAGAGCCGGCTGCAGGGTAACGCGACGCCGCCCCTTTAAAACACCGCTCGCTTGGCTGAAGAACAGCGCGGATGCGCAATTGCACCTGCGCTACTTTAACACACCTGCTGGGGCTTTTGCTGACCCTTTTCCCGATCGTCCTCGCCTTTAAATGAAGCAAATCGTTTTAATCCTTTTGTGCGATTTAACGAGTGGGCTTATTTATTAGCGTTTTTAACGGCAGGCGTGCTAAGAAAGGGCTTTATGAACGTGCTGTTTCCGGTTTCTTCCGTCGCTCGGTTGGGGAAGCGGTTGTGTTTAAGGCACGATGCCGGTGCAAATTCCGGACGACGCGGACTTCGCGTCTTTTAAGGAGCAGTGTGAAAGCCAGGAAGGATGGACTCAACGTTACAATAAGGCTGGAGTGACGGTGTGGTGCCGAGAAGAAGAGACCAAAACAGTGCAAAAACTTAAGGCAAGTGCTACGCAGGGGCTTGTGGGTAACCTACATGCGCTGCATTGCGGAGTCACTAATCTACTGAACCTACGATACTCTAATCATATACTTTATTGCGTAAAATAGTACAGTGATTATGTATACCATTTCTATTGATCTATCTTTCTATCTAAATACGTTTAATAGATATGTCGCAGTTTTATTTCTATCTAGAGTATCTACCATATTACATATGGTATGATGTTCGTTCATTCATTCATTCATTCATTCATTCATTCATTCATTCATTCATTCATTCTTATTCCCTAATTCAGGGTCACGGGGGCCTGCTGGAGCTGATCCCAGCGCACATAGGGAAAGAGTCTGGTGTACACCCTGGACAGGTCGCCAGTCCATAGCAGGACACACAGACAAACAAACATTCGCACACACACTCCTATGGACAATTGAGAATCACCAATCAACCTAAGGTACATGCTTTTGGACTGTGGGAGGAAGCCGGAGTAACCGAAGGGAACCCACGCAAGCGTGGGGGCGCATGCAAACTCCACACAGAAAGGTTCACGGCCTGGGAATTGAACCTGGGACTTTCTTGTTGTGAAATGGACAGGGCCATTTGCAAAACTAGTGGGTTTGAGTCCAGAAATGACTTGAATCCTCAGCTTCCTTATTCGTTAGGCTACGGGACCCCACATGGTAGGATATCGTGCAGAATTAGGCTGAAATGTTACATATCAAAACCTCTAATGATTCACATTATTGTTTACAGAAACTAATCCATAAAGCAAAACATCTCAGGGTTTACACAAACCACATATGTCCTGTTATCAAACCTTATTTCATCTTCAAATGATGTGATACTAGTTGAATTAAACTTTTAATCCTAAGACGATTGGGTTTGCATGCAGATGACAATTCTCCTTTTTCTATAGGGAATTTACAGTGTGTTTTGTGTGTTTAGTTATTTTTCACTACAGATTCTGATTAATCATTTCCATTTCAATCTAATTCTTCAATATGTCAATTGAGAAGCTTGTCTTATACTGAGAAACAAGGATTCCATTGTTAAGCTGAACCTCTCATTACCCCCATTCTTTAAAATACAGGTTGTCCCATAAGTTTCTATAAAGTTGGGGGAAACTTGTATAATAATTCTCAACATGACTACTATTGTTTTGGAAATACATTTCAATGCAGGCCCTCCACTGTTAAACATGTATGAGATTGTAATGATATTGGTGATAGATTCCTATATGTTTTAGAAGATTTTTTTCCCTAATACTTCATGACCTCAAAAATTCATTAATTCGTCTTCTTACCCGCTTATTCCCTAATTCTGGGCCTATGCCAGCGCACATTTACAACCTGGACAGTTTGTTTTCAAAATTGATCCCAAATTGAAAAAGTGTAGTGAGCTCGGGGGATCTGGGAAAAGCGTTATTAAAAATGTTTTCTTTATGTATGGAAACATGTGGGACAGTGTAATACTTGACTGTTTAGTTGGGTACATTAAGAAATTTAAAGGGAAACTATAAATAAAGCAGTAGATAGTGCAGTTTCTTTATAAGTCAGTAGAGAAAACGCTCACGGGTTTTTATATGCAGCAATCTTGATAAGCATACAGGTAAGCACTAAAACGATTAAGTGTTTTGTTGAAGATGTGGCACTGAAAACAATCTGCATACATTCCTCCTAGAATGAAAAAATTGATGGTGATAATGATTTGCATGCAGAAATTGCATTACATTTG
The DNA here is from genome assembly GCA_026260255.1 of Pseudolaguvia tuberculata. NCBI lineage: Eukaryota > Metazoa > Chordata > Actinopteri > Siluriformes > Sisoridae > Pseudolaguvia > Pseudolaguvia tuberculata. The sequence continues at coordinate 8,122,564 of JAOTRA010000029.1, forward strand.
CATTTACAGCATTTGACAGATGCTCTTATCCAGAGCAACTGACATTTGATCTCTTTTTGTACAACTGAGCAATTGGGAATTAAGGGCCTTGCTTAAGGGCCCACAGTGGTCGTATGGCAGAGGTGGAAAAAGAGTTTTTCTGGTATCAGTTTAACACCTAAACCACTAAGGTACCACCAACCCCATACAATTGGATTTTTTTTAATGAAAAACCTCCTGCTTGGTGCTTTAGAACTGTATCATGTTTCAGAATAATAAAACAGAAAGTTAATGAGTTTGTCAGGTGAGATAATGGGATTGTTAGACAAACAATGATTTAGCTTTTTCGTATGTCCTGTCCTGTTTTGTTTTGTATTTCCCTATGCAGTGATACAGAATACTTTTCTTCTTAAATGAAACGTAGACAAACAAACAATATTATATTAACAATGGCCAAAAAAGTTTCAATAGTACTTGTGCAAACAGGTCAAGCTTGACTTATTTAGTTTTTACAGAGCCAGGCTGTACCCATAAGACACACTGAAAAATTAAGAGTGGAAAACCGTAGTAACGGCGGCTCGAATGAGGAAACCTGATTCCTTCCTGCTGGTTTAACGGAGTCAGACTTTTTTTAATGGACCTGCTCAGCTGCTGACCTCTCTGACAATGGCAGTCAGCCCTGGGAGACTCGCAGGCAATGTAGCAGGTTTGACTTGGTACACTTCACTGGAGTGACAGTACAACCAAAAAAAGAAGGAAAAATGTAAAGATGATAGATCTTGTTTAATAATTCATTCGACTTTCCGGAGCACCGAAGAGCTCTTCACAATAAATAATTCAAGTGCTGAAGGCTTTGACGACATTTCATTCATCGAGAGCAAATAGAGTTGCTTGTAGAAGCCAGTTGAAATGGGGAGGGCCTGTTGGCGCTAGGTTTCGAAAGGGATGGTTAAATGAATTATTTACCTGGTGTTAGGGGTAGTGTGATTGGGTTACATGGTTACTTGCCTTCTAGGCACATAAAATATCTGATCATATTGCACTCGACACTCTGAAAGTCTTACATGACTGACAGACTTAAGAAACTGAGTTAAGTAATAATAGACTTGACTGGTATTACTCAGCTCAAATAGGATGTAAATACTTTTAAGCCAACTATAATTATAACTTGATTTAATAACCATCACAAATGTATGTCTTAACATAAACACTTATGACACTGGAAAAGCAAAAAACAGCAAATACTGAAAATGCTTAAACTTGAAATCTCTATTTTTCCTATTTTCTGCTTTCTAGATGAGTATCGTGTGCAAGGATGTCAGTGCAGAAACACTGTATGATGTCTTGCATGACACAAGCTACCGGAAGAAATGGGACACCAACATGATTGACACATTTGATATCGCAAGGCTGACAGTCAATGCCGACGTAGGGTATTACTCTTGTGAGTCACCATAATATTTGCTTTTCTACCCCTTTGTTTACTCCAGTTTGGAATATATCTGCTGGGGGGTTTACAAAAACGTAATCTCGAAACCTAGTTTATTTTGTTAACTTGGCGTTAAAGGAAAACACCCAGCGTTTATAGTAAAACATTGATACTATTTTTTTTTCTCACAATAGTCTATTGATTATTCTTTTATCTGTACATATTTAAATGTTGTCTTAAACAGATTTATATTTAGGCGATATTATAAAAAACCCTTAGCGTGTGTTAAACTTCCTCCTTTGCTCCTGCCGCAGACACACTATTGTCTCAAGCTAGGACGGCCCAACAAATAGAAACAATTTGATTTTTCCCTAATTCCCTAATTCTGGGCCATGGGGGTCTGCTGGAGCATATCCAGTACATATAAGGCAAAAGGCAGGGGTAAACCTTGGACAGGTTGCCAGTCCATTGCAGGACCACACACACACACACTCACTACTATGGGCAATTTTGAATCACCAATTAACTTATGTTCAAGATTTGGATTGTGAGACGATTGCGGACACGCGAGTGTGGGAGAACATGCCAACTTTGCACAGATAGACCCCTTGACTGGGAATTGAACTTGAGACCTTCTTGATGTAAAGAGACCATGCTAAACACTATGCCTTGTAGTAACTGTAAATGTAATTGTGTAATTCAGTGCAATAATATATATGCTTTGTTGAGCTCTATAGTACTTTAGTAAACAATAGAATGAAACAAACATCCATAATAAACATTGATATAATTACCTATAGTCTTATAAAGTATTGTATATGTCAGGTAACCAAGGATTATTATATCCCCAAGAACTCCTTTATAACATATATTGAACATGCATTATGTGTAGATTGAAATAACCTGATCTTTTAGCATACCATCATGTGCTTTCTGTTTGAAGGGAAATGCCCGAGTCCACTGAAGAACAGGGATTTTGTCACCATGCGCTCATGGCTACCTCTTGGCAAGGACTACTTGATAATCAACTACTCTGTCAAGCACCCGGTATGTCTACCATATGTTCTACAGTCTAGTCTGGGAGCAAAGCAGATGTTCTCACTTTTTTAAATGGTTTTGGCAGTGTCAAAGATCGAGCAGTGTGTATTGTTAAGCTTGCTTGTAGAACAGCTGCCCAGAGCGGACTGAAACAAAAGAAGCTCTAACCAGTGGGAAAAAAAGTCTGAGCTATCAAATAAATAGTCAGGAGATCTGATCCCCTGTGCTTAATGAATAATTACCTGTCTTATGTCCTGGGAAAATTTTCTTTGTGAAAATTGTCACACTAATGAATTATGCAACCAAGAATGTTGGGTATAATCTTTGTGTAATTGTTATGATACTGACCTGTAGTATTCTGTTTTCTTTAGGATTCTGTTTTCTGTAGAAGTGAAAAAGGTATAATATTATTTTTCATTTATTTTTTTTATTTCAGCAATACCCCCCAAAGAAAGACTATGTCCGAGCAGTGTCTTTACTCACTGGTTACTTGATACAGTCTAATGGAGCAAACTGCTGCACTCTTTACTATTTAACACAAGTTGATCCTAGAGGTAAGCGTTTCATTTTTATACAGTGTAATTTTATCATTTTTTCTGGTATAATTTAAAAAATGAAAACTTGATTCATTTCCTGTAGCAACAGCGGGAGGTTCAGGTATCTTAAACATCATAACTTGGCTGTAGACTTTATAAATGTTGAACGTGGATACGTAATTTGACTAATTATGTTTCCTAAGAAACATTGTGTGTACACCTTGTGTTGTACTCTGAATCAGACATTAAGCCTTGGGCAGTTGACATAATAAAGAAGAAGGGTTTTATAAATAAAGAACTTGCTATATATTGGTAAGGTTTGTGCTTAAAAGATAATAATGGCACATTCTGTTTTCACACTGTTTGTTTCGGGTGTTGTAAATGGCCTGGGCTTTCCTTTACGATTCTTTTCAGGTGGTAAAAAGCATTTGTTCAACGTCTGGTGCGAGTTTAAAAACTTCCCCTTTATAATAAAATTGGCTTAATTTTGTTCTGTAAATTAGCTGAGAGAATTAATAATTATTTTTTGACGTCTGTCAATTTTAACCCACACTTATGAGATACATTTGTAATAAATATTGGTGAGCCCATTCGAAAAACAGCCATGCAAGTTTAAACTTAGCCTCTACTCTAAATAGCCAATAAACTCAGTTGTGGGTCATAGGCAGATCTTTTTCCCCCACACTTTGGCCTATCTATTAATTTATTAAAGATCTGAATTGGTTTCAAAAGTTTTATTTTTTTTGTGAATTCACAGCTGGCCTTTAGGTTCTAACTGCTGATAAATGGCTAATATACATCTGGTACTCAGATTCCAGTCCAAAAACATGTACATTATTGTTGTCGTCTGGTGATTGCCTATAGGAGTGAGCGAGCATGTGCTTGTCCATCTATTTGTGTGGCCCTGCAATAGACTGGTGACCTGTATAAAGTTTAACCCTGCCATTGCTCCCTGTGCACTGAGATGGGAGCAATGGCAAAGTTGACATTTTGGTCATCAGCTGTAGTAGCACAGCAGTGCTTCCTTTCTTTTCCAGTACCTATTTATGTTGGCTATCGCTGGTGCTTTTTTTTTTTTTTGCAAGACTATTATTATTTTTTTAGTATATTTTTCCTTCATTTTTTTTTTTGCAGAGCAATATATATGCTGTTATTTGAAAGGCTAACTAGGCAGCGTGGGTTTAGAGTATTGTGCTGCTTAAAATTTCTCAGTAAAATCTTTATAGAGATTTGTTTTTGTTTATAATTCCTAGGTTCCTTACCTAAGTGGGTTGTGAATAGAGTCTCTCAATTTGTCGGACCAAAGGTAAGGTGTTTTCTTTTTCAAGTAACATCATGTGACTGGAACTTATGCAACTTTAGGTCGGTATAGTCCTTTGCTGTCATCTGGTGGTCACTAGTCACTACCACATCAATTGTTTCATTTGAACCTTGTATTTTGGCATGTAATTTTGTCTAGAACGCATACATATGCAAAAAATATGGGATACAAACCCACCCATATTAAATATTGTGTAATTATGCTGATATAAAACGGCATGTCTTTTCTGTATACTCACTGACACTACTTTCTGTTGCCACAATGTATAGACAAAGGATTGGGACAATTACTATACTGGGACTCCATACAATTACTTCCTTTTCTTTTCTTGCATCGTTTTACCTCTTTTTGTCTTTTTTAAAAAAAAATAAACATCTTTGGTGTTCCACAGGCCATGAGGAAGATCTACAAAGCGTGTCTAAAGTACCCTGAGTGGAAACGGAAGCATGACCCTAACTTAAAACCATGGATGTTCCCAGAGCAGAACACGCTGCCATGCATGAGTGTTTCCGAGCTCAGCATTCAGAGAGCAGATTCGCTGGAAAACATTGACGAGAGCGGCTTGAACGAAGATAAGAACCAGCATCACAGCGACGATGAGGAAACCTAGAACCTTAGCCTCTAGACTGCTTTTTTCATGAGCGTGCACGCATGTGTGAGTGTGTAAGGAAGTCAATGTATACTGTTAGTTCTGTATGAACTTAAGTATGACTTACCTGTTTTCGACTGCATCTTATGCATGCTTTTCTATGCAGTGCTGATGACTATAATGGTGCTCCTTTCAGGGTTTCGACATATAAATGATTGTGATTATTTACACTATGAATAATAATCACAAACATTTGTACATATTGATACAAGTTGTACAATACAATATTCTAAACAAGCTTATCCATTTATAGGTGAACACAAACAAATTATTGTATTTATTAATGAAATCCTAAAGCCCGACTCAATGTTTTTCTAGTCATCTGAGCATCACTTTGTGTTGTATGGCTTCAAAAACTTTAGTATTTTGAAGAAATGATGTTTCTTCAATCACTGAGTGTAGTCACATTTTCAATGTAGGTTTCGTATTTGTATCTATAGTCTCGTTTTCCTGGCACAGTACCTGAGGGAAGTGAGAGTTCTCCAGAATTCTGTGGCTGGCTGCAGGAATTTTTACTTCAGTTTCTTTACCTAAGCATTAATAGGATCTCAGGAGTTGTAAAGCAATGCTGTTTACCTTCCTTAAATATACATAGTGTGTTTCTATCTCTTCAGTCACTTTTTCCTATTCATTTATAAATAAACATGTTTTGTTTTATTTTGGAAATAATTGGATGTATTTGCATATAACATTTTGCATGTCATATTTATATTAGCTTCGTTAACGAGTCTTAACATAAACAAGTCTTTGCAAAGTTTGTACTGGTTCAAGCTAATCTTACATCTGATTCCAATTTACTGACTCAAAAATTATTTTAATTTTGATTTTATGATGAAGCATGACAAGGAATGTTTTTGAGACTATTTCTTTGAAATTAGTGTCAAAAAGTATCAATACAAAGAGAACTTGCTAATCTTTTCTCCTCTATTTGGCAACAAATGAAGGTCTGTGCCTGCCTCCACTGTTTTCCATCCAAAAGCTTACAGCTGGCCACCACTCCTCAAACTCTCCATTGTCTTCAACACTTCCTGCTTCCCATTTGGAGCAGTTCCTGCCTGCATCAGTCAGATTGTTCTATTAGGAAGGAAGCTGCACAAGTCAAGCCTCTCTGGTTTCTCACAGCAAACTTCTATTACGTTGATTCACAGACACATTAATTCGCTTACTAACTCTTAAATAAGAAACTTCTTACTGCTGCACCGTAATGCAATGTAAAATTAGCAATCACACGTTAAATGTGTGACAATTTTAAACAAATAATAAAATTGCTTTCTAGAGCCTGTGCATCGAGTTGTTCTGAAACATCTAGATGGAACAGATGTATTTGTGACATTTAAATAGGACAAAAAACCTTTCCATCTGTTACTGTTTAACTTCATGACAAAACACTTTTATAGCTGAATTATACTTTAAAGAATGTCAAATTAGTCAATGATTTGCTAAAAGTGAACTAAAATTTACATTAACAGTGTTGGCAGACGGTCTTACCTAGAGCGAATCACATTTATCTCTTTCATATAACTGAACAATTGGAAGTTAAAGGTCCTGATCAGGGGCTCAACAATTGCAACTTCTGAGAGTCGAACCCTGATCTTATAATTGGCAGCACCATTACACTACAACTTCCTAGATACCCCAATGTATCTGTATTTGCACTCTGGCTATCTGCTGCACAATGAGCTCAGACTTTGGTGTTAATGTCATTGTAAAGATTCATTGAATTATAGTTGATTAGTTTTATACATTAATATAATGTGGTGATAACAGACACTGGAAATATTGACTAAGAAAGACTGAATATTTTTGTTTAAAAGCAAAAAACCCCCCAAACAATCAGACATTATCTTGCTTCATTCATTCATTCATTTATTCATCTTCTTACCCGCTTATTCCCTAATTTGGGGTCACAGGGGCCCACTATACCAGCGCATATATAGGGTGAGAGGCAGGGCCACAGGCCGCCAGTCCATCTTAAGGCTACACATAGACAATTATATTGTTACATATACCATATTTCCCAATTTAACACAGAAGCTCAGAGAAAGTGGTAGCAACACAACTACTGATCAGAGGGTTGATTAAAAACCAGTAAAATAAATAAAATAAAGAAAAGCATTGGAAAAAATGCCAGAAATATAATGTCTCACAATTTTTTTTTTTAAATATACCACACTTAACGTGCAAAATTGGTAGAAACAAACCAAATATACCTTTTAAACCTAAATTCATATTAGTGCTAAAATAATATTTGAATCTTATTATTCATATTTATATAATAAACATATATATGCTTAGAATAATTCTTAATTATACCGTTTTAATCTATTTTTAGTCTGGTAGCGGATTCGAGGGATGAGAATTGACGCATGCGCATTGACCTCACTAGCTACGCGACTTGTTCCCTCACAGACTGACAGAGTTTCAGGATCGGCCGCGGATTGTACGCGATATTTCCATCCGACTTTAAAGTGGATTTTGTGGCGAACTGCAAAAGCTCACCTGTAAAAATGTAAAATAAAGCAAAGCAAATAAGGTAAGAATGAAAAAGCAACTGTTTTCAACTCGTATTTCCAATGACAACAGGCGGTTGTTGATGTAAGAAGCGAAAAAGGTTTAATGTTCCTGTTTCACTCTTAACCTGAAAGTCCAGATTTTCTCACGGCAGTAACAAAAGTTTGGGAAATTATTATTATTTATTAATTCTCTTTTTAACGGAAATGATTGTCTATTGGAATTTGGTTTATGCAATAAATGAACTTTATCATTCATTCATTCATTCATTCATTCATTCATTCATTCATTCATTTTTACCCACTTATTCCCCAACTCGGGGTCACGGGGGGTCTGCTGGTGCCTATCCCAGCGAACATAGGGCGAGAGGCAGGGGTACACCCTGGACAGGTCTCCAGTCCATCACAGGGCCACACATACACACACACACACACACACACACACACACACACACACACACACACACACACACATCATTTTAGAATCACCAATCAACCTAATGTACATGTTTTTGGACTGTGGGTGGAAACCGGAGTACCCGGAGGAAACCAGCCCGGGACCTTCTTTTTGTGAAGCGACCGTGCTATCCACTACGCCACTGCGCCTCACATATAAATTACACAATTAATCAAATATCAAAAATAAAAAAGTATATTCTAAAAGACATTATTAATCAAACCAGAATCTATTTGTGAACATCTAAACCTTTAATGTTTTTATTGGCTTTTCACAGAAGGCCCTGCAATGGACTGGTGGCCTGGGATAGACTCAGACTTGTAAAAGCTCTTTTCCCACATGAATCTGTTTTAATAGGATATAAACACCAGATGAGATTAGAATGATTCATAAAGCATTTAATAAAGAAAAGAAATATATTGTAAATACAAAAAAAGCATGAAACCCATTATGAATACAGAGTAGAGACTGTGTGTCCTGGTGAACACTTAGGCATGTCATTCTCCCAGAACTCGGAGTGGGAACCGAGGGACGAGGAATGTTTTCAGATCCTGCTGAGATACGACTCTTACAATGGATCACTGGAGCGTTTCCCTCGTGATAAGAGTGCATGGAATCGATAGACCTTGTTGGTGTCAGCGTGTGTGTGTGGGGGGGCACGTTTGCTTAAAGAATCTTATCAATTTCTATCACCTTGACAAGTGTTTGAATGGCTTATTTGTGACATGTCACAACAAGAGTTTGTGTCAAGGTGTGTTTCTGGAGCACGTACCATAGTGGGAACATTTTCTTTTGTTTTCATGGTTTTAATAAAAGACTGTAGGACTCAAAAAAAAAAGATTCACAATTAAGGCAACAAAAGTCACTGGTCCAGTTTTAGACACCTTCGAGAGGTTTCTTTGTGGGATTGGTAGCTTATCATGAATTCACACTCATACACCATGTTTTTTTCCGGCACGGTGTGAGTCGTCACACTGCAACGAAGGTATCAGTGGTTTCAATAAAGTCCTGTTAGAGAACCTGTTCTTCAGAAATAAGTTGCAAGCACTCATTTGAATAGGGTTGAAATAAAATTCAAGTAATAATAGAACAATAAAAATTGGCAGAATCGTGTTAGTAGTCTTTAGTTGTACGAGTTCAAGTCCATGACTTCATTCATTCATTCATTCATTCATTCATCTTCTTACCCGTTTTTTCCATAATTCAGGGTCAAGGGGGTCTGCTGAAGCCTATTCCAGCGCACATAGGGCAAGAGGCAGGGGTACACCCTGAACAGGTCGCCAGTCCATCACAGGGCAACACATAGACGAACAACACACATTCACTCCTATGGGCAATTTAGAATCACGCTCTGGTTTCCTCTCACAGTCCAAACACATGTACGTTAGGTTGATTTGTGAATCTAAATTTAGATTTCAATTTTAAATTTAGAATGAATGAATAAATATCCTGAAAGTCTTGACTGGTCCATTATAATCATTAACATGTCCATATATACTGGTTGTGTGACATTACTAGTTTGTGGTGTGATCTGAAAAAAGGTGTGCTTCTATTTTGGCAGTTGTTTTCTGTAATTTCCTGTTAACAATGTGCTGTTTATGTTAAATTAGGTCATTATGATGTTTTTCTGGTCGACAAGTAATTATGCTTTGATTAGCTGAGCCATCCTATCCATTCATGTACACAGGTCCTGAGAGTGTGTGTGTTAAAGCTTGTCATTATAGAACTATAAACGAAAAATGTGTAGCATCAGAATGTAATACAATATTCATTCATTCATTCATTCATTCATTCATTCATTCATTCATTCATTCATCTTCTTTCCCGCTCATTCCCTAATTCAGTCTGAAGCCTATCCTAGGGCAGATAGTGTGATAGGCGGGGGTACACCATCTCAGGACCACACATAGACAAACAACCATATACACATTCCTTCCTCTATGCAATTTAAGATTGGGAGGAAACTGGAGTACTCAGAGGAAATCCACGCAAGCGCGGGGAGAAAACTTTGCAAAAAATGATCTCCGGCCCAGGAATGGAACCCGGGATCTTCTTGTTGTGATGTGACCGTTCTATCCGTTACGTCACCATGCTGCCCTGTAATACAATATAATTCGTAAAAAAAAAAAAAAAGAATGTCCAATGTATTCATTCATTCATTCATCTTCTTACCCGCTTATTCACTATATCTGGGTCACGGGGGTTTGCTGTGCCTCACATAGGGCGAGAGGCAGTGGTACACCATGGAAGGGTTGCCAGTTCATCGCAGGGCTACACATAGGCAAACAACCACTCACACACACATTCACTCCTGTGGACAATTTAGAATCACCAATTGACCAAATCTGCATTTTATTGGACTGTGAGAGGAAACCGGAGTACCCGGAGTAAACTCACACAAGCGCGGTGAGAACATGCAAACTCTGTACAGAAAGATCGACCCCGAGACCTTGTGAGTTGTGAGATTACTGTGCTGTCTACTGTGTGTGTGTGTGTGTGTGTGTGTGTGTGTGTGTGTGTGTGTGTGTGTGTGTGTGTGTGTGTGTGTGTGTG
>JAOTRA010000029.1:8133135-8147531 GCA_026260255.1 Pseudolaguvia tuberculata
GTGTGTGTGTGTGTGTGTGTGTGTGTGTGTGTGTGTGTGTGTGTGTGTGTGTGTGTGTGTGTGTGTGTGTGGTCGTTCTTTTATATGCGGCTGTCCAGGGTGTACCCCCGTCATTCACCCAATGTTTGCCGCGATAGGCTTTAGCAGATCCCAGTTTCTCCGAATTAGGGAATAATCAGGTTAGAAGATATATGAATAATTATTTTGGTATTGTATATAATTTGACCTTATTTAAATGTTACTCATTTTTTCTAGATATTTTTAGTGTATTTTAGTTTTTGCACACATTTTCTGATCCGATTGCTGACAGGTTCTTCCTCTTATATGAGTGAAAGCAGAGGATATCCACTTAAGTGTAATGTTTAGGGTGACATAGTTAAGCAAAAGGCTGGCACGTTACCACACACACACACACACACACACACACACACACACACACACACACACAAGTGTGTTTTGTAATCTCAGCAGTGCTGCATTGGCCGGATATGAACAATGACATATTGTGTCGCACAATAGTGCTTCACTGTTATTTATACACACCCCCAGCACCATGCATCGCAAACGCCTTCTTCAGTCCACCGTTTCAGCAACAACTTTGGACTGTACAGCTTCCACTTATTGTTCCTATTGGAAGCTCTGCAATGTTGGAATAGGATGTGCAAAAGGAAGATGTTAATGGCTGTTTTACCTCTTTTTGTGAGCTGACCGCGCAGCACTGTCAATCTGAGGCATGTGGACTTGACTTGTTGATACAGAGGAAAAGAAGACTGTGATTTATTTCATGTCTGTCTGTCAGTCACTGGGAAAAAGTTTTTATCAAGCAATTGATGAAATGGCCTGTGAAGTTGCGTCACTCAGATTATGTCTATAGAACTGGAAAATATTTTATTTGGCAACAATTTCATTAAACACATAAGCAAACCAGGCAGAACCAATTGAAGGATATCCTTCATCTTTACCAAGATGAAGGAATAGCATTAATCAAATGAGAGAGTGGAAAGAGTAATTAAATGACCAAATGAATATATTATTCATTATACGTAGTGATTAGCACGGTCGCCTCACAATAAGAACATTGCTGGTTCGAATCCCAGGTCAAGGGTCTTTCTGTGCGGAGTTTGTATGTTCTCCCTGCACTTGTGTGGGTTTCCTTCATGTATTCTGGTTTCTTTCCACAGTCCAAAAACATGTACATTAGGTTGTAATGTTACCCGACCCCGGGTAAGAAGATGAACGGCTGAATGAATGTATTTTCTGGACTATAAGGCACACTGTTAAAATTAATATTAATTCTGGTTGTGCTTTCTGACCTCAAATTGATTTTATGTGGTACAAGGTGCTCAGAAATCTATAAAATGTTTTAGTATGACTTTTGATTGCAGGTGAATGGGACTAAACGCAGCTATCGCTTCATCATGCTTTACTGTCACCCTGCTCTGGGTTCTCTCTCTCTCTCTCTCTCTCTCTCTCTCTCTCTCTCTCAACTCCAAGATTAGTCCTGGTTCAGTCCAACTCATTTAGTCCTGGTTCAGTCCGTATATGGCGATATCAATGTTTCTTCTGGGGCGCACTTCTTTAAAAATTCCATCTACACCACTACTTAATGCTCTTTATAATCCAGCGCGCATTATAATCAAGTGCACTTTATAATCCAGTGTGCTTTATAATCCAGTGCGCATTACAATCAAGCGCGCATTATAATCAAATGCGCTTTATAATCCAGTGCACTTTTTAATCGAGTGTGCATTATAATCCAGTGAGCATTATAATCCAGCGCGCTTTATAATCCAGTGAGTTTTATAATCCAGTGCGCTTTATAATCCAGTGCACTTTATAATCCAGTGGGCTTTATAATCTATGTATAAAAATATATGAAAAATTTACCCGTTCATTGATATAGCGCCTTATAATCCTGTGCACTTTATAGACCGGAAAATTCTGTACATATATAATAATTCCTTGTAATTTATCTGCAGCTATTTGGTCATGGCTTGCTGTACCATAGTTAAAGATTGACCAGCATTATTCTGACCAAAATGTCCATTTCTCAGATCTCATGAATGCCCCGATTCTTTTAAAGTCTCATAGACATACTGATCTGTAACGCTGATACCAGAATTTCAAAGACCATTTATTCAGTAAGACTAAAGAATATAAAATGGGTGGCACAGATAATAAAAAGTTTACATGTTACTCTACTATGAGCAGCCCGTTTTAATATTGCTTGATTTAGTGATGAATACTAATGATGACTACCCTAGTGTAGAACCGACATTATTTTTTTACAGTTGTAATATAATTTGGGGCGGTGCAGTGGCATAGTGGTTAGCATGGTTGCCTTAAAACAAGAAGGCCCCAGGTTCAATTCCCGGGCTGGGGATCTTTCTGTGCAAAGTTTGCATGTTTCTCCTGCGCTTGCATGGGTTTCCTCCAGGTACTCCGGTTTCCTCCCACAGTCCAAAAACATGCAGACTAGTTCAATTGGTGATCCTAAAATTGTCCATAGGAGTTGAAAGTGTGTGTGAGTGGTTGTTTGTCTATGTGCGCTCTGTGATGGACTGGCAACTTGTCAAGGGTGTACCCCTGCCTCTCGCCTTTTGTGAGCTGGGTTAAGCACCAGCAGACCCCCGTGGCGCTAAATCAGGGAATAAGAGGGTGAATGAATGAATGAATGAATGAATTTAAAGATCTCTAGTGTTGTGTGTAGGGGCATTATAAAGTGCATTCTTGCAGAGGCACCCCTTTTGTTTTAATGCATGATAATGTTAATTCGTTTAATAAAGGTTTTGTTTTATTAATGAGCACTAATGTATCTAATGTTTTAGTCTGGAATCCCTTTGAGGGGGCAAAAGGACAAAAATCATGCCAGCTAAATGTTATCACAGCTGTTTTGTTTTCCTTCATGTTTACATCCTTTGCAAACTCATTTCCTCACAGAGTTAGTTATAAAAATTGGATGAAATGTTAATTGTTTGCACGTTTGAAGTATTTACTTAGTAATGTAATAATATACATTAGACACGAATTAGACTCTTGTAATAAAGGACATGATTACAGAGACAATGGCCTGGTGTATGTTTTCTTCATTGTGTGCACCTAAACCTGGTCAAATCTTTCCAGATTTTCACATTCATTTCCACTCTAATTAAACTGGACAGCATAATCAGTCAGACACAAATGATTTTCCTGTTCATGTGTTGTGCTGTGATAAGATGCTATTTATAAACAAATGTGCAATTTGCAAAAAAAAAAAAGATGAAATCTGCGTCCAAAGTCATAAATATATAGCCTAACAACTGTCCGAGTTAAAGACTTCTTATTAAATATGTACAGGGCTTTGTACACAACAATTTTTAGGTTGATGAAGGTTGATAGGTGTTGACATTTCTAAAATTGGTGAATATGGAAGAATTTTTAGTTTTATTGCAATATATTTTTTCCTGGAGATGTGAATACAGAAATTAAATAATCAAATGTAAAATTATACTGTATAGTCGCCACTGTGTAAATAAATTCGGTTAATCTTTGATTAAGATTACAATTCTTCCTTTTCCTTTTCCTGAGTGTGTTAAACATGCTTGAAAACGGCTTTAAAACAATGCTAAACTTTGATTCCATGATGAACTTTATTATCTAAATTAATCTACAAATCACATATGTTCGGGACTTTGCTGGAGATTCTTATTCTAGCTTTACACATCCTATAATGTCACTATTGAGATTAAATTAACATTTACATTTTTGGGGTTTGTCCATGGTGACTTTTATTATCTTGCTTAGGGGCCCAGTAGTGGTAATTTGGTGGTGCTTTGAACTGAACCCACAATCTAATTGTAAGTTTTATATTTACATTAGGTAGTTGCCCTTATTTGGAGCGACAGATTATTATGTTATTCCCTGTTATATTCCCTTTTATTCCCTGTTAAATTTAAGGGCCTTGGTCAGGGGCTTGGTGGTATAATCCAGTGCACCTTTTAATCCAGCGCGCTTTATAATCCAGCAAGCTTTATAATCCAGCGCACTTTATAATCCAGTGTGTTTTATAATCCAGTGTGTTTTATAATCCAGCGAGTTTTATAATCCAGCTCACTTTATAATCCAGTGTGTTTTATAATCCAGTGTGTTTTATAATCCAGTGTGCTTTATAAGCCAGTGTGTTTTATAATCCAGTGCGCCTTAATCCAGTGCATTTTATAATCCAGCGCGCTTTATAATCCAGTGCGCCTTATAATCCAGTGCATTTTATAATCTCGTGCACCTTATAATCCAGTGCGCCTTATAATCCATTGAGCTTTATAATCCAGTGCGCATTTTATAATCCAGCATGCTTTAGAATCCAGTGTGCCTTATAATCCAGTGCGCTTTATAATCCAGTGCATTTTATAATCCAGTGCGCCTTATAATCCATTGAGTTTTATAATCCAGTGCGCCTTATAATCCAGTGCGCCTTATAATCCAGTGCGCCTTATAATCCATTGCGTTTTATAATCCAGTGCGCCTTATAATCCAGGGCGCCTTATACTCCAGCAAGCTTTATAATCCAGCGTGCTTTATAATCCAGTGCACTTTTTAATCTAGTGTGCCTTATGTAAAAAAATATGTGAAAAATGTACCCGTTCATTGATATAGCACTTTATAATCCTGTGCACTTTATATGTATGTAATATTAAAAATTTATATTCCCTGTTAAATTTAGAGTTAAGGGCCTTGGTCAGGGTCTTGGTGGTGATAAGAAATTCAACACCTTAACCAAGGCGCTACCATGTCCCCTGTTAAGTTTAATTTAGGATCTACATAAAGTAAAAATAATTATAAATGACACAGGGGTTACTAAATGATCCGTTTTTGTTGTAACACTCCAAACACTGCCGTTAATGTTCTTGGTGCAAACCCATCACTGTGATGCTTATGTTGCATCATTTTTATTTAGAAATTTTATGTTAGTGCGCAGTAACACATTCTAAAGTGCCAGGCGCTCTTTATTGCTTAAGGGTGTGTGTAGCTACACATCAGGATGTTATCTCTTATTCTGTGTAGCAGGAGAGGACGGGTTTGGTCTCTTTGAGGGATAACTGTATCCTGTGTTTTCGGCAATGCTGAGAAAAAACAGCTTGACAGCTTTTTATTAAGATAAATACGGGTGGGCCAAGAAGAGAATGCTTCATCAGGATCCAATTTAAGTGTTTATCTTGTAGTAAATCAAAATATCACATGGTATCTGTTGTTTATAGCCATTACACGAAAAGGAGTAAGCGGGTCATGTGAAGACGGTGGGGGAAAGGGGTTCTGCAAAAAAGGTTAATGATTTTTTTTATGTGAGGTTGAATGAGTAAGTTCTTTTTTTTTTTCTTTTTTTTTTTTTTTTTTTTATAAATCTTCCACTAGTAGGTCAAAGCAGGCATTGATCTTGGAGGCCCTTGTCATTTGTTCCCCTTGGGCTGTGTTATACATTTACTTTTTTAGTGCTGTTGTATATTCCATTATTGGTCACTTTGCTTTGATTTTTGTCATATAAAACATTAATGAACAGAACTTTATATGTTGCTGATTTAGAAATATCAGGTCTAATGATAACAAATATCATAAATGTCTTTATGACCATTGACAGCATTAATGCTATAAATCATTATACCATTTCAGTTCAAAAGTATGCAGTCATTGTAGAACTGCAATGTTCTTTGACACATGTTTGACACAGTTTATGACAATAGATAGCATTAAATTTCCCTGTATTTAGTAACATTAGACGCAATACCTGCTACGTATCATTAAATGTAACATTAGTACTAAATCACAAGGCAGAAATGTGTTATCCAGGCAGAAGTTGTGGTTTTGCCTGTTTGTGAAGTGAGGCTGTTCCGTTTTACAAAACACTGGTGGTCTGCACCTCAAACCTAGTTTCTACTGCTTTTGTATACAGTGCTTACCTAGACTGTCTGTCTGATATTAGAATAGATTTCTGTAGACAAATAGACACAACATGTGGCCTAGTACTAACAGATCTAGGTAGTGATTTCGTCTTATGATGTGGTAAAGGTTTGCAGAAACTGCGTGACTGTCTGGTTAATGCTCTGGAGACTTTTACAGAAAATAATGTTTCTGTACACTTAACACTTTCAATCTGAATTAATTGCTTCCGACATTATTTTTTTTGAGTATTGTAGTATAAAAGTATTGATTTTCATTTCAGTTCTAGAGAACATTATATTTATATATTTTAGACATTTACAGCATTTGGCAAACGCTATCATCTAGTTTATCTTCTTTTGTACAAGTGAGCAATTGAGGTTAAGGGCCCACATTATTTGCTTGGTCTTTCTGGTATCAGTCGAACACCTTCAGCCACCACTAAGCCACCCATATTACTCAGTTGCAGCTTTTTGAATGTAAAAGTAACGTGTCTGTAATGACAGACTTATAGAAGGGAAACATTGCTAGTAAGACAGAAATAAAACAACACCCTTTCAGTTATTTTTCCCAGGTCAGGCTTTATCTGCTTGCTTCATGAGTTTCCGGCCTGCGTACCCTGTTTGGGATCCGGTGTATCAGTATTTCAAAGCCAAAGGTTGCCGTCCAGAGTACAGACAAAGGAAATAAGGGACATGACTCATAGCCTTTTTCAACAGCCTCCTACCTTCTGCTTTCTTAATCACCCAGTGCTGTCCAGTAGAGGAAAATCTCATAATGTGATTTTTTTTTTTTAAATCATTCAACTTTTGTCCTGAAAGAGGTATAATGGAGAAAGTATTGTTGATCTTGTTTTTCATATTAGTGGGCTTACTGAAGCTGAGCATTTCATTTGGGATTCATTCAAGAGTCATGCACATCCTTTGTTTGTAGGATGAAACATCTGGGGCTGGGGGGGGGGGTGGCTCGGGGTGTGCTTCTACCCTTGCATACAGAACTCTACCACTGTGGCAAACTCCACCTTATGGCTGAGATGGAAACCACATCCTCTGTTTTTTCCCCGGCTCACGATTGGCATTTCGCCATATATCCAACCTTGGGATTATCCTTTGCGTTGCTTTCTCAAGCATTAACAACCTTTGGAATACACAAGTCAGGACAGTATCTCTCCATGTAACTGAACCCATTCATATTGTTTGCAGGAAGTGTTTGCAAAGGGGACCTTTTGGAATCATGCCCTGCTCATCACATAGCCATTTCCCACCCATTGCGGAGCCTCTTCCTGAATAGCCTGAGGTAATTTTTCATTCAAATGGCTTGTATTATAACTATATACCTTTTGTATTATATTGTAATATAAACATAACATAATATATATGGGCGGTGTGGTGGCGTAGTGGATAGCACAGTGGCCTCACAACAAGAAGGTCCCGGGTTCAAATCCCCAGCCGGGATTTTTCTGTGCGGAGTTTGCATGTTCTCCCCGCGCTTGCGTGGGTTTCCTCAGGGTGCTCTGGTTTCCTCCCACAGTCCAAAAGCATGCAGTTTAGGTGGATTGGTGATTCTAAATTGTCCATAGAAGTGAATGTGTGTGTGAATGGTTGTTTGTCAATGTGTTGCCCAGAGATGGACTGGCAACCCGTCCAGGGTCCGCCTCTCGCCCTATGTGTGCTGGGATAGACACAGCAGATCCCCGTGACCCCGGATTTGGGAATAAGCGGGTAAGAAGATGAATAAATAATATATAATATAAATAAAATATAAATGATATTTTAGACACGGAGACACCTAAAACAGTTTACATTCACTACAATTTAAAACAATTTTATTACCTTAGCAGACCTGCCATTTTTAGAATAATTTTATTCAGAGTACAGTACACAAGATAACATACAAATATACAAAAAGAGCAGGCATTTTCACTACAAAAATGGTGGATGAGTAATTCGACATGTGGTTTATGGCTCTTTTTTGATCTCTGACGTGCCAGGAAGCCCCGTCCCCATTCCCCCCCATGACATGGATCTGAATCATGGAATGAACTCACTTTTTCTGAAAATAAATAACGGATGTTTCACTTAATAAATATCAGGAAGAATTAATAAAAGTATGTTTAAGTACATAAATTAGACAAGTATGTTGCATGTAACCATTCATTCATTCATTCATTCATTCATTCATTCATTCATCTTCAAACCAGCTTATCACGGCGAGAGGCAAGGGTAGACCCCGGAAAATTTGCCAGTCCATTGCTAGGCACACACAGAAGAACAACCACTCACACACCTTTTGACTTAATGTACATGTTTTTGGACTGCGGGAGGAAACTAGAGTACCTGGAGGAAACCCACGCAAGCATTGGGAGAACATGTAAACTCCTCACACAAAAATTCCTGGCTGGGAATCGAACCTGGGACTCTAACCTGGTCCCTTCCTGTTGGGAGGCGACCGTGCTAACTGCGCTACGCCACTGTGCCGCCCCATGTAACATTTGTTAATGCTATTTAACAGGATGTCTACACAAATAGTGTGGCTACTAATGTTTACAGGAAGATATGCAGAATATATTGAACACCTTATACATAGTGTTATGTCAATAATTAAAAAGTGAAAAATAAACAAAACTAACTAAAAAAACCCATTCAAGATAGGTGACAAGCAGAATCAAATCTGGTCAAACTTATTCAATTTAACTTGGTAATAAACCAGGAAAATGAATACTACCTAAGTTTCATTATCTTTTTCTTTTTTTAACAGGAGTGTTTCTTGTTGGTCCTTTCCTAAAACAAAACAGTAAATGTAATTTGTGGTTAAACAGTTATTCAGTACTTATTTGTTTTTGTGAAATATTCTTCCCACACAGACCATCTTTTTACAAGATGGTCTATTGTTTGAGAAATGACATCAGACTTGATTCTTATAGTGTTGAAAGTGTTTTTCAAGATTTCAAGGACTTGCTTGCATGTCCCAGCCAGGCATGATCACAGTCTGATCTCAGTACCTTTACACAGTTATTTACAATAAAATCAAGCACTAATTATTTTCATATAGTAAATGAAGACAATCACTAATATACTCTTTTTTTCTTTTTCCATTCATAGATGTGGAGCTGGCATCCTCATCCTGCTTTTTGCCAGTGTTTCTGCTGCTTTGCATGCAGACTAATCCCATAGCCAATGTACACTATGGCAACAATTGATGCAGCCTCAGACGCTCAAGACCTGTTGGCCTCCATTCACCTTGAGAAATATCTAAACCACTTCAGACAAGCAGGTTTTTTACTGGCCCGGGACTTTTGTCATGTGGACAATGCTGCACTTAACAGACTTGGAGTGACTGCCACCGGCCACAGGAAACGGATCCTTAAACTCGTGGAGCACATTCAGCTGATCTGCCGGCATCATAGAAAGGACACTGTGTTGGACCGCTGTAACTCAGAGTCAGCCATTCATGAAGTGACCCCTGACGGGCATCCACCTCAGTACAATGCAGATACATTTTTTAAAGCCATGTACAACAGCTCTGGGCCAAATTTGTCTGTTCTTGTGAAACGCTCTAACTCTGAGTGTAGTGCTACCATTATTAAACCAATCCCAAAACCTAGAACTGTCTTTAACAAGCAAAAAATTAAGCAGTCTGCTGTTGCTGCAGAGGATTCTTCTTGTTCAGGTTCTTCTGCTGAGCTTCCTAGCCCAGCTTCGTTAAGCCAGAAACAAAGCTTCACGAAAACAAAGAGACAAGAAAACTTAAATAAAAGTATTTCATCCCCAGATATTAGTGGACCACTACCTCCTGTACCCCCAAGGATCACCTGCGGGGCTGCCCTATTTAAAGTCAGGGGCATGTCAAACCAGGCCCAACAAAACACCTCATCATTGACCTCTTTTCCTGAGTCCCCTTCCAGTTATCAGTGTTCTCCTTTTACCAGTGTGCCTGGTTCTCCCCCTAGCCCTCCATGCTCTGACCTAGAGATGGTCTCCAATGAAATATACAGTGGCACATTACCCGGCACACCGCGCTCTATAAGCAGCCGCTCTACACCTATGCCCCCACCACGGCAAGAGCTCAGCACAACTACTGACAGTAATAGGTGAGAGATTTAGCATTACTATTATAATCGTTATTTTGGAATGTGGCTATGGCAATTATTTAATTCATTATTAAGCTAACCCTGATATTTTTATGTCCACAGACTGTTAAATAAAAGCTCACCAGAACAGTCAAAACATAAATTTGGTAGGTTTATTATATTTAAAATTTTTGTTAATATCACGCATATAGTTCTGTTACATAGATATTTGTTCATTAACAAGTCGCAATTATGTTTATCTTAGCTCCTGCTGAGGAACAAGATGAAATCAGTCCATACTGTGAAACCGTTTTCCATGTCAAGTGGCAAACTCAGCATCCTGAGGTGAGTGTAACAAGGGGTTAAGGTCATAAATGTAACAAAAAAATAATAAAGGACATAAAATAGTGCTGCTGAAATCTTTTTAACATTTTTTTTGTTAAGGTTGAAACGTCTCCCAAAAGTGGAGACCGGACTGGAGCCAAAGATGATAAGCTAGGCGATAATCATAGGTAAAAAAAGATTTTTGCAGATTTCATGACAGTGTAAAAAAATATTTGTGCAAAATTTTAGAAACTTTCATTCATTCATTCATTCATTCATTCATTCATTCATTCATTCATTCATCTTCTTACACACTTATTGCGAATCCGGGGTCACTGGGTAGTCGCCAGTCCATCTAAGGGTAGAAACTTTATAAAACACCTTAAGAATTTCTCAATTCATTCCAAGTCCTCCGGTATTGATTACTGGTACTAGTAATAATCTAAAACCATGTCCTGCTAATTGTGCTTGTTTTCCTAAAAGAACCTCTGTGGACTGAGCTGTTTTGTTATGATTAATACTAAGTAGGTTGCCAAGACCTGTATTATCATCAGATGTAATAATTAACATTCATTCATTTATTCATCTTCTTGCCCGCTTATTCCCTAATTCTGGGTCACGGGGGTCTGCTGTCGCCAGGGGCAAGAGGCGGGGTACACCCTGGACGGATCGCCAGTCCATCTCAGAGCAACACATAGACAAACAACCACTCACATTCACTTCTATGGACAATTTAGAATCACCAATCGACCTAATCTGCATTTTTTGGACTGTGGAAGAAAACCGGAGTACCCAGAGGAAACCCACGCAATTGCGGGGAGAGCATGCAAACTCCGCACACAAAAATACCTCGGCCCGAGAGTCGAATCCAGGACCTTCTTGTTGTGACGCGACCGTGATATCCACTACACCACTGCGCCGTCTATAATAATTAACATTATAATTAAATAACAAGTACTCATGCATTTGTGTTCCAAGGCTGTTTTATGAATGATTTGCACATTGCTCCTTTTTTTGCTGTCTCTCCAGGCATCAGAGCCAATCGAGTCTCAAGCGGCAGTCTCATGGCAGTCCTAGTGACTCTCCAGGTTACAGCACAGTTGGCGAGCAATCTACTGCTTTACGCTCCTTATCTCTGCCTCCACACAGCCTTTATCCCAATGAACTGGATGAAGACCAATTTATCTCGCCATATGCTAGTTTCACCTCACTATCTGAAAGACCTGTGCTCATCCTCAGTGGCTGGTTGGACAAACTCTCCCCTCAAGGGTACGCCCTGTCTGGGCTCTTGCTCTCCTCCTGTCTCTGCATTTCCTCCCTTCTCCTGGGCTGTCTTTATCTTCTGTCCATCCTTTCCTGCCGGTTTGTCTAGATTTGATTAAACTTTCCAGAATCTTTTTTTTCATTTTCATCCTGTTTTTATTTGCACCTTTTTATTACATATAGGTCTGTTACAGTATTTGCTTAGACCAAGTTTACATTTTTTGTTGTTTGTTTTACAGGAATTATGTGTTTCAGAAACGCTATGTAAAGTTTGATGGAAAAAATCTCATGTATTATGGTAGTGAAAAAGTATGTCTATAATTAAAAAAACCCACACACACATTTTATTTTTTTATTTAACAAGTTGTTATTTTTACCCAAATGTAATCACTTCTATTTTCTTTGTCAGGATGCATACCCAAAAGGTGTAATTCCTCTTGGCGCTATACAAATGGCCAGAGCAGCCAAAGACAACAAATTTGAAGTTGTGACAAATCACAGGACATTTGTTTTTCGTGCAGACAATGAAGGTAAACACATTGTTCTCCTTTTTCTCCAATAGTCAGTGTACCCCATGAAATGTCATTTATGTTATCACTGCAAACATGTGTAGTTAATGTTTGTTCATTTAGTCTTCCATGTGCGCTGTTTGATTTGGATAATGTTCCGTCATTACTACTCTTCACAGTGCAGAGGAGTAAATGGTGCGGTGTGCTTCAGGAGTGGGTGAAGGATCAGTTGGTGTTTGGCCGACCACGTTTTGGCCCAGGGAACCACTGCCAGAGGAATGGTTTCCTAGAGCTTAAGGGGATAAAGTCAAAGATCTATGCTGCAATCATAACTGAGCAGATTTGGTTGTATAAGAATGAGCAGGTGATTTATAGATCATCTTATTTTCAGTATAACCCAAAACCTATTACAGATACATGTTGCTCAAGGTCTATAGAAAAGTTGGTGCAATATTTAAAAAGATTTTTTTTTCAGTGTTTTAAGAATGGAATTGGAATCACTGTAATTGAGGCCAGAGGTGCTACAATCCGAGATGGAAAAAACAAAAGCTTCGACCTTATTACTCCTTATAAGACATTCAGGTAGATTTCTTGCACTAGTTCTATGGTTTCGATTTTCTGTTTACCTACCATTTCAGAGAAGAGTGGTTCTTTAGTATCATCTAACAAAGAATTTAGTTTTTATGCTAAATCCTTTAAATTGAAAACAAGACCATACGGTATGTGCAGAAGATCCTTACTTTAAAGCATTGGTATTATGACATTTAGAGTCACGATAAGGAAAGAAAGGATAGAATTTGTCCTAAAAGTTATTTTTACAGTATTCTATGCAATATATTTGTAGTTGATGTTTATGTTCCTGTAGCTTCTCAGCTGAGTCAGAGAGGGAAAAACGTGAGTGGATGGAAGCCCTACAGGAGTCAATAGCAGAGACACTCTCTGATTACGAGGTGGCTGAGAAAATTTGGTCTAACCGCTCAAATAGGGTATGTGCAGACTGCAAAGCCATCAATCCTGACTGGGCCTCCATTAATCTCTGTGTGGTGATTTGCAAGAACTGTGCAGGTATGTCAGGCTGATGGCATGCCTTATCACCTTAATAGATTATCTGACAGTGAGTTATTTTTTTACTATCACTGTGTGTGTGGGGTTTACTTTATTATTCTGTCTAGCTGGGAATGTAAGATGTCTTTTTATATTTGTCACTGTGTAGCGTCATGTAACAAATTGATGTAGTGGAAACATTACATTGATTTTAAGAGCTGTACATTATCTCAGCAGTTTCCCTGTGTCAGACTCTCATGATAAGAAGTGGCTTTGAGGCAATATAGTTGGAATCCACCACAAGCAAACAGTGTTACTAAAATATGGCAAGTGGTGTGGTGACTCTTTTATTGTGTCTACCTGCAGGCCAGCACAGAGGACTGGGCACAATGGTGTCTAAAGTGCAGAGTCTGAAACTGGACACCAGTGTTTGGAGCAATGAGATTGTTCAGGTGGGGGTTGTAGGCAGAGGACATGGGTCATGGGACATGACACTAGCTCTTGCTTTTGAAGTGCTTTGCATACTTCCTCTGTAAAACATTTTTTCAACCCTTTTAAAAGAAAATACTAACAAATATTAATACATCAAACATTTTTCTTTTAGTATATAGTTAGTATATACTGTTCTTTTAAGTTATGGCACATGCAATATAAATATTTATATATATATTTTTGGCGGGTATGGGACCTTTTCATGTTTTATGTTTTAGCTTTTTATAATGCTGGGGAATGACAGAGCCAATGAGTTTTGGGCTGCCAGACTGCCAGCAGCTGATGAAATCGACTGTGATGCTTCTCCAGAACAGCGGAGAGAATTCATTACACAGAAATACAAAGAAGGCCGTTTCCGCCATTCTTACCCCAGCTTTAGTACACAGGAAGAGTTACTTAAGGTGGGCAATAAACATTATGTCTTACTGATTAAAAATTGAGCTTGTATACTTTCATTGCATCTAAAGGAATTAGCTCATTTTATGAAAAAAAACTTGAACTAAAATAATTTTGTGGTCCACTACTGTGGACATTATGTACAATTTAATAAACTCTACATTGTAGAAGTAAATTCAGTTACACAATCAAAAACACATGATGTGTCTCAGGAGAATAATATAATGTCACTGATCATGGTTGGACTGAGATTATATTTATTCAATTCAATTCAATTTTATTTGTATAGCTCTTTTTACAATAGTTATTGCATCAAAGCAGCTTTACAGAATGAATGATGAGTTTGTCCCTGATGAGCAAGCCGAGGCGACAGTGGCAAGGAAAAACTC
>JAOTRA010000029.1:8181118-8199756 GCA_026260255.1 Pseudolaguvia tuberculata
ACACACACACACACACACACACACACACACACACACACACACACACACACACACACACACACACACCACACACACCATGTACAACCATGACTATCGTAAAGAACTACCATTGACATATCTGTTGATAAATATAGCTAATTAATTATTACATAAATTTAATCTAATGTACAGTAATGTTTAAATTCAGATATTAAAATAAAAATCTTAAACTAAATAAAATCTATAACGCATTATCAGGCACTTATATTAACCCAAAAGATTTAAGCTACCAATAGCATTTTTGGGATTCAAAGGTGCTTTAAAAGTCAATAGTTTACCTATAAATAGTGAATACACAGGGCATGGACAGTTATTCAAAGGAAAAGTTAAACTATTGAAATGCGTGTTTGTGTGAGAGAGTTAGGAGGCGGAGGCTGGCCGTAGGTGTGTGTCAGTGGCTTTCCATTACAAATGAAGACAAGGTATCTTTACAGACTGCAGGCAGCCACCCGAAACAGGCTGCCCTCAGGCAAGTGCCCTCTATGTCTTTGTCCGCCTCTCGTTCTAAAGTGGATATTTTTAAGCCTCAAACCAGAGGGCTGGCTTCTTCCTAAGGTTATGGATGACATATGCCTAATCTGCAACACAGGAACATCTGCACTCATGATACAGGTGGATGTGCTTCTCAAATAACTGAACCAGTGGTGCAGTCAGTAGAGCAATGCATTATGGTGTAACTCAAGGACCAGATACATATACTCAAGCCAGTATGCGTTGCCAGTAAAATTCCACATGACTGTACCACATGAGTAACTTTTGCCTAACTTTAGTGCTAATACCTTTTAAAAATACAATGTACACTCTCACATTTATGATATACCACAAACTTCTATATGCAAATGGATACATATTGTATGATATAAACATTTTGTAAATAGTATATTTTGTGATTGCAACATGCCACTTCCCCAATCTTACAATATTTGTTTTTTATTTTTTTTGGACATAAAAAATTATCTTCTTGTAGCAGAGGCATCAATACGGAGGAGGAAATTAAGGGTGTTCCTTGGGCCAATGCACTCCGGGGCTCTCTCACAATATATGTTATTTAGCAGTGTTGGGAAGTATATGTTAGAAATGTAATAGATTACAAATAAACCTGTTTAAGGGTGGCACGGGGTGTCGGGCAAAAAAAAGGATGACACGGGGCGTAGTGGTTAGCGCGGTCACCTCACAGCAAGAAGGTTCTGGGTGCGATTTCTTTCTGTGCTGCATTTGCATGGTCTTCCCGACCATAGGAATGAATTTATGTGAGTAGTTGTTCGTCTATGTATGGCCCTACGATGGGCTGGATACCTGTCCAGGGTGTACCCTACCTTTCACCATATGTGCGCTGGGATTGGCTCCAGCAGACCCCTAATTAGTGAATACGCAATTTAGAAGATGAATGAATGAATAAACCTGTTTAAAGCATAATAAAAAATGAAACTTTTCAATTACTTTATAAAAGTTAGTGATTACATTTGATTACTTTTTGATTATTTCAATTTTGACTCACCAATCAGCCTAACTTGCATGTTTTTTGAACGGTAAAAGGAAACCCGAGTACCTGCAGGAAACCCATGCAAGCGCGGAGAGAACATGCAAACTCAGCACAGGTGTGGTGGCAGCAAATTAAAAACAGCAAACTAACCAAAAACTAATAACAGAGATTTAATAAATGGATTATAGCAGAAGGCAAAGCAAAAACAAATTTGAATTATTCAACAAATCCTATATTTTTAGGTTTCACATGTTCCCCTATTTCTACACTTCAACATTGTTATAAATTACTGTTAATTAATCACACATTTTTAACTATAACAAATTACTGTTACATTTATTTTGTAATTAATTTATATAATTTTTTTACTCCCCAATTAGTAACTAGTTAATCCTCAACACTGTTTTATTAGTAATAACAGGAGCATTAATGTATTAGAAAAAAGGTCCCGAAATTAGGCACCGAATGGCGGTGTCCGTGTCTAGAAATGTTCCAAATGCTTTAGGAGAGCGTAAGGCTTGCTTTAGGCCAACTTTACAAACATAGGACCTCCACTTTCAGCTCAGAGCAAGGTGTAAAACACTAATTGACTCATTTCCACCTTCACACACAGCAAGCGAGGACAATGAAATCTTGACTGCCTATGCTGGAGAATGCAGATTAGGAGAGACTCATGGCAAAAGAAGAGGAAGCCCTGCCATCACATTGAAGAGACCCAAGGGGTCTTTACTCTTAGCATTCCTGGCACACTGTGGTTCCACTGCATGGTCAAGAGAGCAGACAAAAAAGGTTGTTGTATCGTAAAACTGACTGTAGGAGGGTTGTGAAGCAGGGGAGGACTTGAGATGAGGGCATCTTTAGTTCTATTAGACAAAGAATCTAAAGTGGGTGTACAAATTGAGAACAATGTTAAGGAATTTACAATGAGATCAATACTGTTCTTTTGTGCAGACTAAAAGAATAGAACAAGCCCCTTGTAATGTTACAGTTAGTACCTCACATATCAGAGACCATTTCTGAAAATAAATTATGTTTCCACTAGTCATCATTGTGATGAAATGCAACTAAAATATAATTTTTTTTGTATTTCATTTTGATTTTAGCTTTTTTTATTCAATACTTTATTGCTAACATATTATTTATATATTTAATTGTAAATTAACTGCTGATTGCTTGGGCAGTGCCAAGTAATATGTCAGGTGTATACCCAATTACGCTTGAAATAAGCCTCTATTTCCCCAACAGATAATTAGTCTCTTTAATCACTCTGCACTGCTGTCAGTATTTCTTTTAAGCCTCTTGATGAGACAAGGTGTGAACCTTTCTGTTTGGGTGCTAAGGGGAAGGATTGTACTGATCTAAAGGTGGATTTTGTGCCGGGCAGGTCTAGAGACTTGTGAGCACCCATCTACTAATCCCTGTTTAAGATAAAGCCAGAGAATTAGGCTCAGAAAGGAATTTAGGCATGAGATATTTACAATCGCTCAGATCATCGAGTTTGTCTGTTTACAGCTGCCAGATCTATATGTCAATAAAAAAATCTGAACTTGTAGAACAAAAACACTAATGTTTTAAAGCAAACAACTACTATAATATATTTCCTGTAGCATATAGCAAGGAAATACCAGTGTTGCTGAATTCTATTTTTTTTTTTCTAAAGGCTTTTGTGTATGCCCTTCCTATAGGATCTTCTTGGTCCCTGCATGCTGTCTTCTACTTGTCACTTATTTCCCTACAAATCTCACCTTCTGTTGGTCATTAACTTGCAGTTTTTTGTTTGATTGGTCTGTGCATTGGGTTACTGGGGCTTCCTGTGTGTCTAGGGATTGCTGTCCATTTTCTCTTTATTCTTTTTTATTTCCCAGAAAAGGGAATAGAATGCAGAGCTACAGATTAACAGTAATCAGTAATTCAGTAATAAATATTTTAAAATACTATGTATTGGCTGAGAAATGCCTAAAAATTGTTATCTAAAACAGACTTCCTGTGGTCATTTGGTGAACAACAGTGACATTTGGTAACTGCATAGAAAAAGTCTCTTGGCCTCTGGATCTTTTGAGCATCTCTAGCCATGTCAGTGGGAGGTGTAGATGTGTGCTCATGGCTGTACAAACATGAAGGACGTTTTGATGTTTTTATACCCATTGACATGAAGGCCATCTCCTTGGGATGTGAGAGGTCTCATGCCCCTAAATGACCTGTGACCTGTTTGAGTATAGCCACACTGATACTGATTTTTAGTCCTGAGGGGGGAAAGGGCCTGGAACAATGCACAGTTATGAGACTCAATGTTATGAAATTCAATTGAAGGCATTTTTATTGCACATTTAACATGCTGACATGAAAAACGATTCTTTGACATGCATAATCTTGCATCAGCACACAAATAAAACACATTCAAGTTACCTTAGTTAATATAAATATAGAAATTATATATTTCTTGCATAAAAACAAGTGATGTTTGTAATGTAACTAGTAGTAGACTCGGTTCATGCTTTAAATTGTTATGACCCTGTGGTTCAGAACAAACACACACAAAGCTTTTAATTATGAACGCGCATGCATCCCCACGCCTCACCGTGATGCAGAAAGCATCATTACATATGGAGACTGGATAACGAAGGGAAAACCGCAACAGGTGCTGCTTCTATAGTCTTGCCAATGTGCTGCTTGCAGCTATGCAAGCTAAGTCTCTGTACAGCACTCTGGTGCCACGGTGCCGTGGGCTTGGGTCTGTACCCTCCCCGAACAACCTTCTGTCTTTTATCCCGATGTAGGGGGCATGCGCGTGTCCCGAAGGCTTTGAGCGCACGGTATTGTCCCAGCCGATCCCCGACACGTGCAGTTACAAGGGTCCTGGCTGGACCTCACGCGTAACTCTCCAATAGAGGATTTAACCCGAACCCCCTTCCAAATCCACACAGCCGCCTGCACAAAGTGCTCATGAAAAACTCAAACCCGAGCTTGCAGTTTCAAACTCCTAAAAAGAAATTCTAAAAATAGAAATTAGATATTATAAATAATATAACACTCATTTTATCATTAATACCAGATTTCAACTAATAATAATAAATGATTGATAACAATAACGCCCTAATAACGGGTTAATAAACTAATAAAGAATTATTATTATTCCTAATAAAAGGAATAATATAAGATTATTCCTATTCTTACTTTTAAAAGCTATAGATTATATTAAGATTTGCATATTAATAGGATTAATATGTTTAATAATTGTAAACCTGTACCTCCAAAATATTTAAAAGATTCTTGTTTTAAAAAATGTTGTTATAGACAATGGATGTGTGGATGGATTTGTAGAAATGAGTTGATGTTTTTATATACAGCAATTAAAAGATGGTAAAAACATTATTCCGCTGAAATTTTTACTGATTTTGCTAATATATAATTTTCTTTATAATAAAATGTATTTGGGGTCACTGAGGTCTTCTGCGCCTATCCCAGCACACATAGGGCGAGAGGCATGGGTTCACCCTGGACGGGAGGCCAATCCACACTCCCGTGACCCCAAATTCGGGAATAAACGGGTAAGAAGTTGAATGAATGAATGAATGAATGAATGAATGAATGAATGAATGAATGAAACGTATTTGTGGTAAACAAATGAAATTTTAACTAACACTAAAACAATTACATTAATTGGATTAAACAGCGAAAAGAAAGCGGTGCAGTGATGTGGACACTAAATGGTGATAGTTACATTTACTGTAAATCTAATTTAAATTCTATTCATTTCATATATTTTCTTAATGTCAAGTTTTTGCCTCTGGTTTTGCAAATTTTTATAGAGCACTGATATCTGATGTAGTTATGTTGGATGATGGATGAAAACACGCTTCAGTTGGCAAGAACATTCATCACCTGCTGCATAAGGACGCTGTGACCTTTATTAACTATTGAATGCGTCATGACGCGTCTTTGTCCCAGATAGCACAAGGAATAGGAGTGACTCTATAACAGGCCGAAAACTCTGTAAGTGTAGTTAGTTTTAATAGTTAGTAATTGACTGCAAAAACAAAAAAAAACATTTAAAGGATGCAATTTCTTTTGTAAAAAATTATATTTATTCGTACCAAAGAGTAACAATTTATAATTTGAGGTAAATACATAATAGAATAAATCTCTTTATATACAATAAAAATACAATATCTTAAAAGCAATGGGTTTAATAAATAAAAAAGCACCAACGGTAAGAACTCTTCTTTAGTGTAAAAGAGACTTTCTGAAAAATAAAGAGAACAATGTTTCGTGGGGTCAAAATACATAATGCATAAGGAGTTACTTGTCTTTTTGACGGCTTTTCATTCTATTGTCATAGCGTTCAAACTGCATTTTCACGCTTGCTTTTCTGCTCCATCAGTCTAACAAATTGTAAAATTGACTTTTCACCTCGGATGGCTAAAAGCAAATCTGTCTTTTTAGTTCGCAGCGTCATTTTGCCCTGACTGGCTCTGAGGTCGAGATAGAGGAAAAGTAGAAAAAGTGCAAAGGTTCAGCAATACAAAAACGTACAAAAATAAGAACATTCTCATTCGCGAAATAGTAGTTAAGGCAAACAGTGAACATCTATTCTGTCTCTGGCTCTGCACTTTTGTTTCTAATAAAGGGCACTGTTATTTTCCCATATTAGACTAGCTACAGAAGATTTGGAACTAGGAGATATCTTAAAAAATGACAGGGTAGCTGCGATAAGAGTAAACAACGTCTGCTTGGAGAAATCCATAATCGTCCATAGACTCCGGGCTGCCGGGGCTGGAAGAGCTGTAGGATGGAGAGGAGCCTGAAGAGGAGGCGCTTGATGCCCATGAGCACGCATCGCTCCCTGGGCTTGGTGCTTCCGCCATGCAGCTTACAGCCGAAGAGGAGTCTCTCGCTTTGGTTCCACGCTGGTCGGCAATGCGGATGGTTTCAGAGAGTGCCCAGATGTAATTGTGAGCAAAGCGCAGGGTCTCAATTTTGGTGAGTTTAGTGTCGTCCGGAAAGGCAGGTAGCACGCTCCGAAGAGCGTCCAGCGCATCGTTTAGGTTGTGCATGCGGTTCCTCTCACGATCGTTGGCTTTCAGTCGGCGGTTTTTCTTTACCACGTGAATAGCAGTTTCGCTGCGTGCACGGCCTCTGCGCTTCTTTTTCTGCTGCAACTCGCCGGCATCCTGTGCGCTGTTCCCCGACGATGCAAGCGAGGACGCAGGCGACGCCGCATGCATGCTGCTGCGAGAATCCTCATCATCCGTGTGAGGAAAGGAAAAGTCGCAGCTGGAGCTGTCAAGGTCAGAGAACGCACGCTCCATTGCGGTGCACATCCTTTGCTATCTGAAATGCACAAAAGAAATTATTAGCAAATTATCGAGATTTGGAGAGATTTCCTTTTGCCGGAGCGCATTACAATGGAGACGTATACTAAATCGCATACATACCTGTTGGTGGTTTGCAGGTACTTTAAAAGATCAGAGCTCTCGCTGGGGAGCCAAAGTCACACAGATAAGTTTGTGTTGAAGTTTTAAGGCACGCGTCCGTCTCGTTCTTGCTCTTCAATCAGCTCGTGTGAGCCAGTGAGCTTGGCACACGACCGACCTCAGTTACCTTATATACCCTGATAAGACAATGAACGCACCCCCCGCGCTTTGGCATTTTGGTGAAGGATGGATGAATGGGTTGCATCAGGTCTGCCCCGTGCCGCACGGCGATCGTATTAGCATAATTTATGCCAGTTGTTTGTTCACCCTCTGAAGCGTGCCTGTAATCACCGTTGACCAATCAGAAAGCGAGAACGCTTCGAGCCACGCGAACTCCACTGTTGCTATCTGTCCTCGGTGGAGTAAGTAAAACCTCTAAAAAAAAAAAACCCAGTCAAACTTAGTGGAGTACTTAGACCCCCGGGATAGACACACTTTTTTAGATGATGCTGGACACAGAATTAGAAAATTGTATATTCTATTCCATGCATTAAAATTGCTAATGAAAATAATTGGTATACTTTTAGTTACTTAAAATGAAAAAGAATTATAATTCTAACACTCAATAGGGCACATCCGTGTATTTTTGTTTAATAGTATCTATTATGCTTTTGGTAATAAAAAAAAACCCCACCTATATCTATATAGAGTAAATAAACTTTATCATGTAGATTTGAGTCAGATGAAAGACACCGTTAAATCATACCACCTAATTTCTTAAGGTTTATTTAAAGACATCTTTATGAGACAGCCGTACAATTGACCATTAATTATTCAATTTATTCAATCGCCTGCATCTTGCGCCCCCTTTAGAATGAAATAGAAAGGGGGCACTATTTAGAAATAGTTGGAGGAGAGACCTGCAGCGCTTTTCTCCTTGCGGTATTATGAGGACAGAGCGACAGTCATTTATAAATAATTACACAATGTTTAGAGTCTTCAGGCATGTATAATATATCAAAGCGATTATAAGGTGAATTGTTCTATTGTACATGTCTCCCCGCTCTTCTTTTCAGCTCTACACGCCTTGTCCCCCGTCCAATTTTTGCGCCTCTGCGCTTTTGTCACTCATTTTCTTTTCGGCCTGCAACACTCCAATAGCATTATTCTCATTCAAATCGCCCAGCATGAACAAAAACACCCTGCGCTCAAAGGCACTTTTGGAACTTTTGCTTCGTGTCCTGAAGTTAGTACCAAAGCTTGAAAAAGCGAAATGTGTTATAAGCCGACAACTTCAAGAAGCGGAATAGGGATTTAGTAATGTATAATCTCAGTTGGGGAACCAACAGGTATCTGTATTCTTTCAGCCTGTGCTCTTGGCTATACACTAGAACTAAACCTGTTTTATTGCTTTAGTTTTAAAGAAGCCTCCGGTGGCGATGCTGCATGTCAGACACTGCTGTCAGAGGAAGAGGTCGATTTTATTATTACAACACCAACCTGTCAGCAATAACTTCAAAGACGCAAAACAGCTTGAATTCCCGTTCGGCTTACTTAGGACATTAGTGATTTGCCTTAAACGTGCAACATATTGCACGTATAAAGCGACGTGTTTCCATAAAAGTGATAGATGGAAAATGGGTTTCGCAGAGAAGGGGCGATGGGGGTGGTAGGTGGAAGGGGTTTTTTTTGCCCACAGTTGAGAGGGGTTGCCAAGGAGATCTTGACAGGATTAAGCACAAGTGCACGGGATCTTATTGCATTTCAATAGCAGAAACACGTGAGAAAATGAAACAAGCGCATTACTCAAAGAAGCTTTGAGCCGTTCTTTCGAGGAGATCTTTACCCAGTTTAAAATGCAAAGTATGTAGAAACAGAAATCATACCTTTAGGGTGGAGAGATATGAAGTCTGGTGTGTGTTTGGTCATCCCCTCATCCCAGGCAGCCCAGACTGAAATGGAACACGTATAGCACGGACATCTTTTCTTCTCCCTATGAACACCTCTCCATTTATTTCATATTGCTGTGCGCAACTCGAATTAAAATTCAATTTTAGGTCTAACCCAGCATTAATCCCCGGGTATTAACGCGATTACTGTTAGCAAAGGGTCTTTGAGTCAGAAAGTCCGATAGAAGTTTTCACATGTTAATCCTAGGAATAATCCTTCTCTCCTGAAGCATGTGGACCCTTTTCTCAAGCTTCCAGACAGGGAAAGGAAAAATACTGCCATTGCTCTTGAATGATAATTCATTCTTTACTCCTATGCCTCAATTGTGCCAAGACACCACTCCTCCCAACAAAAAATAAAAACTTTGTCACTGAGTTGATCAACGTGTAAAATGCAAGAAATATTGTTTTGTTGCTCATGCAAGTAGATTTTTGTGTATTATTAAATAGAATTCCTATAGTCATATACTGCTTCTTGTTTACTTGTTTATTTCTGGATAAAATAAATTATTATATTATCATATGTATTTATAATATATTGAATGAACTATATTAATTAAATATAAGGGCATAGAATTGTAAGGTTGTCGTTAGAGATCAGGCATTATTCTCTATTTACTTTATCTATTCAGTCAACTGATTTCCTGCATTTACAACCTTTTCAAACAGGTGCTATTATTAAAACATTTTTGGAATCTCATTACAGGCTATCTAAATGCTAATTTAAGGTCTGTATTGTCAACTGGACACAAAATGTACCAGTATGTGAACCTTCCACTATCAATCAGGTGCCAGAGTTTAAAGACAAACCCTGCAGCGAGGCATTCACTTGTCTTTGCATGTTTGTGCAAGTGCATAATTTACCTCTAGTTTACCCTGCATTAGTACCAACAATAAGACTTGTGTCTCTGAAGACTTTATCATTCAAAGTAACCCGGGCAACTACTTGGCAAAATGTGAAGAAGCTTTGCTTATGCTATACCGTTGTTCAAAGAGGGCAAATGCACAGTGCTGCCCTGATTAATGATAACTAACCACAGCTGACCTTGCAGGACTAACACATACATTACAGTGGGCTTTCAGCAGCTCAGTGAACTGTATCTGTGTACCTAGTGGCACACTCTCCACTTCCTATTTTTTATTCTTTTATTCTCCCAAGCCATGTGCACTAAACGGTCTGTGTGCACATTTCTCACAATTCAATCTGCCTTAATGTGAAAAGATAGTATGCTGTGAGATGATAAAAGCGTTTATAATAAAGTATAAAGCGTTTATTAATAAATGATCTAATGTAATATCACTGCATTTTATAATATAGCCTACTTTTATGCTGGAAAAAAATTATCAGATTGTAATATAAAAAAATCTGTATTTTATATTACAATAATAAGACAGTGAATGATATTTTAATATTCACTGTTTTCCTAAAATGATACCAAAACATTTCCCCATTTTTGTATATTATTCATTTCCCGATAGATCCTTTTTACAGAGGTACTCACAACAATATGGCATTCAATTCAATTTTTATTTGGATTTTATTGGGTTTACATTGCACATTAAAATGAACACTGTAAAGATACTCTACATGTTGCCATTCTTTAACGGAATAGTTCATCTAGCACATTTTTTCTTCCTTTAACTGGCAGTAATTTAATACAGGCATCACATTTACTTAATAATATGCCTTTGTAGTTCTAAATATATTGTTTTGATGCCCACTTCTTCAACTGACTGAGGCATGAAGCTGGGTGATGCCATCACTTGTAGGTGCTCAAATAAGCCATATGGTTTGAAGTGCAATAACTTGAATCCATAGACAACAATGGAGTAATTGAGAAGGGGAAGAGGTCCAAGCTTGACTCTGCAAAGCTGCAAAAATTCTTTCATTCACCCTAATGAAGCTGTTGTCTGGATATTCTGCACTGGGCTGGGAGGATGGTGCTGGACGTGATTTGTCATACAATCTGAATCTTTAGGAGGTCCAGAGAAAGACCTCCTCTCCATATGTCTGCTTATTTTGCATCTGAAAGCTTCGGGTGGAGATGGGGCAGAGAAGGGGACAGAACAGACTGAATTAAATCACTAGACTAGGATGTTTCTTTTAGGCAACATTAAACATAGAATGTGTTGTTCTGGGCATAATGCATTTTTGGTAACCATAAGGACCAAATATATGCTGGGAAATATACAAATAGAGGATGATGGCAATTTCTGCATTTTGTGATTAGTTTAAATTTGTAGCTGTGTTCAGTAATCAAACATTATTTGTGTATTTATTGGTACATTGTTTGATAACATTTGAAGGTGTCCTAATGATCACAAAACATCATGTCTTTGCAGGAATAAACAAATCTCAAAGTAAAACAAGAACCACTTGAAAGAACGTGACCACACAACAAGGAGCTTGGAAACAAAAGCAGTAGTTTTGCATTAGGTGTCACTAGTACAGAATTTGGACCACCATGTAATGAAAGACCACTGGCAGTATACAAGTATAATTATGCCAGGACAATAGCTGTATTGCTTCCCTCAAGTCAGTGGGCATAGTATTGAGCACAGGAATGGTAATAGTCACTATGAGTATACAACAACTTTGGAAACAGGTGTAAAAGAACAAGAATACACACTTCTGCTGGATTAGATCTGTTCATTTGCATGTGCTTTTTATATTGCCATCTTCCTGTACTAGTCCCTCTGCCCCTTTTAATTGAAGCAGTGTAGAGATATTCAACATCTCAGCAGGGAGTACTGTTATATTTTAAAATTGACATTATCAAAGTGTGAAATTACATAAGTGTCTATGTTTACAAACAGGAATTGAGACATTATTTATAATCTAGACTGTATTCGAAAAGGCAAAGACGAGTCTGTTGTACATAAGTTATAAACTTCTTTGAACTATGTCATCTGCTCTAACCTCATGCTTAATGACATGAGCAGAAAATCCCCAAGGAACCCGTCAGTTTGGACAACTCATTTTGATGCAAAAAAACATGCACTGTGTTCAGATATTCGTGGACATCTGCCCAGACTAATCAACATGCATGGCCTCAGTTTGGAGCTATCTGACCTGCCTAAGCAACAATGGTGATGCAGTCTGATCTATGGCACACCGCTGCTTCTGCTTTTATACACATGTCAAAGAAGAGCTTTTAAAAACTGGCCCTTAATGTTAGGAAAAACTGCTATTACAAGGAATATAAAGAGTGTTTCCGCTTCTGTCTTCTCAGACCCTTTCTTGCATTGCCACATGCAATTTCTCTTTGTCATTGTGTTTTAGCAACTTTTATTATAGAGAAGCGTCTGGGCTAAAGGAAGGCTTTCTGGAAAGAGGCCCTAGTTTACTTACTAGTGAGGTGCATTCCAAACACATGGGTTTGGCAAGCTTCACTTACATCATTTATTCATTTGGCACATGCTTTTATCCAAAGCGACTTACAATTGCAGCAGATACAATTCAACCATATGGCTGTTAAAAGAGCAGCAGAACCAAATATCCAAGAGATACAAAACAAGTAATACATATTGCAGGCAGAACAGAAAGTAGTGATGGAATCAGTTCTTTTCAGTATGGCAACATTAGCCTAAGAAAGGTTAGTAAAACTATAAATGATTGATTTGCAAGGCTTACATCAGGACAGGATGAAGGCCACTAAATATAATATGCAACCTCATATACAAAGGGTAAGTTAATTATATCTGGGTTTAAAATCAATAATCAGAAGTAGTTGTGACCTTAATTGACATATTGACAGTTTTTTATGCACATGAATGTATAATATGTAAGCTACCTTAGCGTTTCCTTAACAATTTTGTCTAAGCCGCCAATGCTTTTAAACTAGACTCCAACCTTTTGTACAAATAAGCAAAAAAAGGAAAAAAGACATGCAAAAAAGTGTAGTTTTGCATTGTGCAAAAGTTGCACTTTGTACAAAGTATAGATTTTATAGACAGATTAGTGTAATAAATATTAAAATTCTTCTTCTTCTTCTTTTAGCTGCTCCTGTTAGGGGTCGCCACAGCGGATCGTTCTTCATCACACTACCCTGTCCTCTACATCTGCCTCTTTCACCCCAACTACCTGCATGTCTCAGCTCACTACATTCATAAATCTCCTCCTTGGTCTTCCTCTTTTCCTCCTGCCCGGCACCTCCATCCTCAGCATTCTTTGACCAATATATTGCATGTCCCTCATTTGCACATGTCCAAAGCATCTCAACCTAACCTCTCTCACCTTGTCTCCAAAACATCCTACGCCATCCCTCTAATAAACTCATTTCTAATCCCAAATGTACATTATAAATAAAGTATATTATATAGAATAAAATGTAACATAACGTGAAACATAGAGTGAAGCAGAACTGTAAGATGGTGAAATCTATAGAGAGTTATGAGTCTCCTGGCGGTGTAATGTGGAGTTTAGAAGATTTACTGTTGTTGGGTAAAAAATTGACCCTGAGCCCGCTGTTTCTGGTGTCAATAAACTTATATCATAGAAGGAGTTTGAAAAGAGTAGTGTAAATCCGTGTTTGCTTTTATTTACATTGTAGATTTTTTTTTAGTCACAATATTAAAATAAATTAATAAATCTAATAGAACTGATAACATGTATTTAGTATTAATATATGATTATTCCTTCCTTCCTTTCTTCATTCCTTCCTTCCTTCCTTCCTTCCTTCCTTCCTTCATTCATTCATTCATTCATCTTCTTACCCGCTTATTCCCTAATTCGGGGTCACTGCTGGTGCCAATCCCAGCTCATATAAGGGGAGAGGCAGAGGTACACCATGGACGGGTCAAAAAACATGTACATTAGGTTGATTGGTGATTCTAAATTGGCCATAGGAGATAGTGTATGTGTGGCTGTTTGACTTTGTGTGGCCCTGTGATGGACTGGTGACCTTTCCAGGTTCTACTCATGCCTTTTGCCCTATGTGCCCTGGGTGGGGTAAGCTCCAGCAGACCACCGTGATCCCAAATTAGGGCATGAACTGGTTAGAAGATGAGTGAATGAAATCTATCAAACGGATAAAAACTGCCCTCTGGTGTCTAATCAGCTTTACTACCATCGTGTGAAGCTCAATAAGACAATAAAAAAAAAAAACCAAGGTTAATTTAAACACTACTAGGTTTTACCGTTGTCCTTCACATCACGACTCCAGCAAATCCCTTTAATCTTGATTAAAAATAAGCAGGTATAGTCAATAAGTAAATGGATGAATAGCTTATACTAGTGTGAATAATAACTTTATAAAATATATTGAGTTTATATGCAATTCGTAATGTTTTAAAAGTTTTCAATAAATTGATAAAATAACTCGAGTTTAACTATATTTGTTATATATTATTTATTTTACTGTGTTTTATTTTTGAAAGTTTAAACTAAATTTTACGCTTTTATTTTGAACTCGCGTTTACCCGGAAGTGAAGATTTCTTCTTCGGTCGGTAACAAACGGAAACGGAAGAAAGGCGCCTAAATACCGCCGATTAGAAGCATTTGCACAGAAGCGTTGCCCGTCACGGATTAAGATATGTTTTATCACGTAGGTTTCTTCCTTAATTAAACCGTAACTTACCATAACTCGAGTTTTTCACAGTACATGTATAATTATTGTATTTAAACGCGTTTGTGTTTCTTGACTTTATGTAACTAATGGAGTGTAATAGAATCTCCAATGATGCTTCAGTTTCTGAACGTGTTACTGGGTTAAAGACATTGAATCCGATCTAGTTATATAGTTAGCAACAAAATTTGTAACTATAGATGTTGAGATTCCCGGGATCTTTCTGTGCGGAGTTTGCATGTTCTCCCCACACTTGCGTGGGTTTCCTCCGGGTACTTCGGTTTCTTCCCCAGTCCAAAAACGTGTACATTAGGTTGATTGGTGATTCTAAATCCCCCATAGGAGTTAATGTGTGTGAATGATTTTGTCAATGTGTGGCCCTGTGGTGGACTGGCTAACTGTCCAGGGTGTTCCCTGCCTTTCTCCCTATGTGAACTGGGATAGGCTCCTGTAGACCCCCGTGATCCTGAATTAGGGAATAAGCGAGTGATGAATGAAGCGAGAAGATTAATGATGTTGAGGTTGTCTTTGGAAGATATGAGGTTGGACAGCATTACAAATTT
Source organism: Pseudolaguvia tuberculata (assembly GCA_026260255.1). Classification (NCBI taxonomy): domain Eukaryota; kingdom Metazoa; phylum Chordata; class Actinopteri; order Siluriformes; family Sisoridae; genus Pseudolaguvia; species Pseudolaguvia tuberculata. The sequence goes on from JAOTRA010000029.1 coordinate 8,196,135, forward strand.
GTTTAATTAGAGGGACGGCGCATGTAGGATGTTTTGGAGACAGGGGGAGGGAGGCTAAATTGAGATGGTTTGGACATGTGCAGAGGAGGGACATGCAGTATATTGGTAGGAGAATGCTGAGGATGGTGCCGGGCAGGAGGAAAAGAGGAAGACCAAAGAGGAGGTTTATGGATGTGGTAAGGAAAGATATGCAGGTAGTTGGGGTGAAAGAGGCAGATGTAGAGGACAGGGTGGTGTGGAGAACAGTGATCCGCTGTGACGTCCCCTAACGGCAGCAGCGGAAGGGAGAAGATGAAGAAGAAATTATGTAACATGTAAAGCCAATGAATGCTATGAGCTCTTATTGTTTGTTTTAGATCTCTCTGGAACATGAGATTCTTCTTCATCCTCGATATTTTGGCCCAAATCTTTTAAACACAGTCAAGCAGAAGCTGTTTACAGAGGTCGAAGGCACGTGTACAGGAAAGTAGGTTACTATTTACCTAATTACCTCCTAAGTACATTGAGACTGGTGTGCCGGTTGTCTTGACTGTTATCTTTCTTGTTTTCTAGATATGGATTTGTTATTGCAGTGACTACCATTGATAACATCGGTGCAGGTGTCATACAGCCCGGCAGAGGGTTTGTGTTGTACCCTGTCAAATACAAGGCCATTGTGTTTCGACCATTTAAAGGAGAAGTTGTTGATGCAGTGGTCACTCAAGTTAACAAGGTGCATAAACCTTGTTTGGTTTTATGTGATATGTTCTACAGGATGCCATGTAGCAGAAGCGCTAATGGTAGTGTAGGCTAAATGTAATTTTAAATAGAACATTAAATATTTAGTTTGTTAATTACAATAAATGTTATGCTTGTAAGTAAATATTAAAAGTGAGTGATAGCAAGACATAACTGGAAAAAAAAAACTATTAATGGGACTAGAAAGGACCTTGGTTGTTGGAGCACAGTCCCCATGTGACTGCTTTAACCCACAAAAACGCGGTGCACTCTGGTGACACACATTTGATTCCGTCTCAGGCCCATTCTGATTCCTTCGGTCATCTCTCTATTCTGTCTATAATGGGGGGGAAATGCCTGACAAATGTTATTTATTTTCAGTTAGAAATTACAACTGTAACTGATAGAAGTAACAAGTAACTCTAAAATAATCAATTCCTTCACTACAGAACCAGTGTTGTATGTATCATGTGATTGGGACTTATTTTTGTTTACCCAAACTATGCAAGATATCGCAACTCTAGCATCAGCAACTATTTGGAGGCATTTTAAGTTTTCTAAAAAAAAAAATTTACTTTTTTTATTCACCATATTTTAGTTGAAACTAGTTTCCTACAGTAACAGTGTTGGCAAAATTAAAAAAAAAAAGTTTTTTAAATCACTCACTACAGTTGTTAATTTGCTTTCTTGCAGGTTTCATGTCTTTGAGCGTAACGTCTGTTTTATATTAAATATTATTTTCTATATTTTTTTTATTATGCTCAGACATGCGTGGTTTGGGATGGCTCATAAATTCTTGTTTGGATTGACATTAAATATATTGGAGTGATATACTTAAACTTTTTAGCCAACTTATGAATGTACCTACTACGTAACCATATATTCTTTAGTCATGTTTCTGAATACTCAATTGTGATTAGCTAGTATGTGAGTGATGTCTGGCATTGGCAAAAAACCATTGTAAGTTATGTTACATATAATGCAGTACAGCAATTTCTAATTTCTAGTAAAACACTGTTTTAATTTTGTCATAATTTTACAGGTTGGACTGTTTACAGAAATTGGCCCAATGTCCTGCTTTATTTCACGCCATGTAAGTCGGAAACTGTGTAAAATGTTTGAGTAGACAAGTGTGTTTTATGGAACATTTGCTGGTATTACAACAGCACAAGGTTTTTTTTAAACATCTAATCAGTGTTTTAAATGTTTTCTTATTTTGTCTAGTCTATACCATCAGAAATGGAATTTGACCCAAACTCTAATCCTCCCTGCTACAAGACAGTGGATGAGGTATACTTTATTTAGATTTTTATGGTTTTGATTATTTATTATGTCTATAATTTTACGGTTTCTCTTTATAGGACATTGTAATCCAACAAGATGATGAAATTCGCTTGAAGATTGTTGGTACACGAGTAGATAAGAATGACATTGTAAGTTATTGGCTATTAATATTTGGTTTAAATTCCAGAATATTTAATTCTATTAAAATCATTATCATTTTGACCATAATTGATGTATTCTTGGTGTAGTGAATAACACTGTTTGATTCTCGGTGTGTGTGTGTGTGTGTGTGTGTGTGTGTGTGTGTGTGTGTGTGTGTGTGTGTGTGTGTGTGGCCCTGTGATGGACTGATGACCTTTCCAGGGCAACCTGTCCCCTTTTACCCTGAATTATTGAATAAGCAGGTTAGAAGATGAATGAATGATTTATTCTTATTAACATGTTTGTTTTTTTCAGTTTGCCATTGGATCCCTCATGGATGATTACCTTGGTGAGCATATTAGATATTATTATTATCCTTATCCTAACAGTCGTGCAATTTCCAGCTTTTTAAAAATATGTGATGGTACAAGATTATAAAATAAATTTACTTGTATATTTAAGTGATATTATAATATTTATTATAAATTGACATTCATTTTCCTTTTTTGTCTTTTAGGTCTTGTTAGTTGACATGTCTGTCAGAGATCAGTCATCTTGCAATATGTTTGTTTGTACATATATTTTTTGTTTCAATGCAATACCCTTTTAACAGTTAAGAGCTTGAATAGATCTTTTTTTTATTGTTGTCTCTTTACAGAACATGGTTGAACAATTTTAATTTGGACTATTAAACAAAAGCACATAAGTAAATGATACTTTTAACTGTTAATCTGCAATAGAATCATTGGGCTTGCCATCATTATAATGAAAATTATCTCAAAATTCTGCAAAACTGATTTGCTATCTGGGCTTTCTGATGACCTGTTATCAAGGTGTTTACTCCACTGCGTTTTCTTTGGGTTTAATTGCCATTTAATGTGATGTCTATGTTTATCTTACACCTGTGCTGTACCAACTCTACTGACCAGTTTATAAACAGCATTTTTTGGAGTCTGTGGCCTTTGATAAAATATATGATTTATGGTTTTTTTTGTTTTGTTTTTTATAAACAAGTCTGATGAACAACTATTTGTTTTTTTGTTTAATCAAAGGAAGTAGTTAGGTGTGAAAATGTGCCTTATGAGTGAAGAAAAGTCTAAAAAGACTGTAAAAAAGACTGGGCTTAGTAAGTTAATCCCAGTTTCTTGTAGTTTGTTAGAAGAAAAAACATTTAAATGACATTAACAATATCTTATACATACTGCACAAGACATATAAAAATGCAGAAGTTTTTTACATTCATCTTCTTAGTTATTCCCTAATTGGGGGTCTGCTGGAGCTAATCGCAGCTGGACAGCGTTGAGAGTGTTTTTCAATCATTCATCTTCTAACCTGCTTATTCCCTAATTCGGGGGCACGGGTCAGCTACTTTTAAATTTTTTTAAATAAAACCTGTTTGCCAAAGCTTAAATTTCTTTTTATGATCGTCAATATCAATCATTTAGATACACCATGTGTATGTGTAAATATATATATTTAT
>JAOTRA010000029.1:8199856-8227615 GCA_026260255.1 Pseudolaguvia tuberculata
TTTTTTTACAATGTGTCCGGTACTAGAATAGGTAACCTGCCTGGGGTGTATTTCTCTCTCCCTTTCACCTTGTGACCCCAATTAACTGTTGCTTGATCAGTGGTATACTGTGTATCACAATAAAAATCACAATAAAATCACACAGCTACAAGCATGTGGGAAACAGGTTATGTTTCTAGGATGACAAAATTCTGGGTTATGTAAAATATCACCCCTACTATTACTACTGCTACTACTACTACTTCTAACAATAATGATTATTATTACCATTTTAAACAGGCGTTGTAATGTTAAGACAACGAAATCGCGATTTATAGAATAAGCATGTTAGTAGATGAAAGAATGAATTATTAAATATAATGTACATTTTATTCAGTTATTTGATTGTATATGTTTATTTAAAATATGTTTTATATTGAGACCTAAGTTAACTATAAGTCGTAGTAAAATATTTCGCATTAAAGCGCGAGTACTGGCATAAAAAGCCATCTGGTCGGCATATCATGACGTGTTATTCCTGCGACCTAACCTGCTATACGACATCCACGCGTGCCTTCGCTCTTCCTTTTTCTCTTCCCTAAAGATGGCGGCAGGGGTGAGTAAGATGGAAGAGAAAATGATCTTCGTGTTAGCTTGAAACTTGCGCTTACAATCTAGCCCATATCAAGTCCATCCGCCCCACTTTTGAGTTCGTTTTAAAAAAATCATTAATTGCAGCATGTATTCAAGTCAAATAGTTGTTTATTTTTACAGTAAACATAATGAATAGATAGCTATGTAGGGTTAGCACTAGGTTTCTATTAGTGCCACGTTACACCGATTACACTTTTATTTTCATTTAAAATAAATTGTTGTTTATACATTATGTTTTCGATAGGTTTACGTCTATTTGGGTTTTCATATTAGACGAGACAGATCTTTATACACCTTTCGTCCGTCAGAAGTAGAATATCGGTTTCATATTTGTCACACCTTTAGCAAAAATTTTGAGAGGTATTTTTGTCCATTCAGCGCCACCGTACAAGCGAAAGCGCAGTTTGGCGTGTCTTTGTCCATATTTACTGTCAAGCCCTATTTTAATGACTTACGATAACTTCAGTATCGTTAACACTTGATCGGCACCGGAAACGTTCTGCTGGGCTAAAAGAATGCGCATAAAACGGAAAAGGGGAAAATAAGAGTCTGCGTTCCACGCAAGTGCACCACGTACACTTATTGTAGTCACTGAACTGTTTGCATATCACAGATTTGATTTACTAAAGTAACGATGTACCATTTTCCAAAAGCTGGACAAACAAGCTTTTTGATCATCTTTTTCAAATTTTGACATTTTTTTTATGTTTATAACATGGCTCTATATGTATAGATTGACTTTTTTAATCCCAAAGTGGGGAAATGTCTTTGAAACAGTAGTCAGATCAGTAAAAAAAAAAAAAAACCAATGCAGAATAACACAGCCTGTATGAAGTTTCCAAACATAAATAAAGGATAAATTCTACTACTTAATCTTAAATTGCACTTAATTTGTGATAATTATGCTGATGTCCACAGACTCTTTACACGTACCCTGAGAACTGGCGGGCTTTCAAAGCCCAGATTGCAGCCCAGTACAGCGGGGCTCGCTTGAAGGTGGCAAGCTCCCCCCCTGCCTTCACCTTTGGACAGACGAACCGCTCCCCTGCTTTTCTCAGCAACTTTCCCTTAGGCAAGGTTGGCATATGCTCTCATTTATTGTATAAATATGCAAGTTTATTTTAGATTGTTTTACCTATTGTGTACTGTTTGTCCATAGGTTCCAGCTTACCAGGGTGATGATGGTTTCTGTCTATTTGAGAGTAATGCCATTGCTCATTACTGTAAGCATCACCTTTCTAAAAATTGCTGTTAATTTGTAGCTTTGAGTACTGCTTTTTTAATTACCTTTTAAAATAATTAACAGTTTAATTATATAATATTGATTGTAGTCAGTGTAAAAGAAGAAATTGAATTTTGCATGTTAACAAGTTACTATCAATGTAAAGTTGACTTAAGGTCTGGATGAATTTCATCAAATACATAGGAAAGTACTGCCATGTGTAAGGATTTTTCAAAATCCTGACAAACCTTAACGATTGCTGGTTGTCAGTTTTGGGGTGGTAAAACTGCTTGGTTGCCCCATTTCTTCCTAAAGTTACTAGTAGCACTTACTGGTGTTGCTTGATGTATATGAACAATTGTATCTGACTTTACAGGAGGATAATGTGGAATATAAGTGCCATAAGGTGAAAGACAAGCTAATCAGAGGCGATGTTTACAAAAATACGTTTTTTTTTCTTTGCTATATATCCATATACAGCATTTTACATATCTAATGTTCACTCTAGTTACAATGCGTTAGTTGCCATTTTTTTCTTTTCCAATCTGCAAGACTGGAAATCACACAATTCCAACTGCCCTTTGTGATCCTGCCATCGTAGACATGCATTTTTACTGATACTTCTGTTGCCCAAATAATGTAATGTTTGTCTTTATTCGGCTTTTGTAGTGAGCAATGATGCCCTGCGTGGCAGTACTCCTCAAGCCAGTGCTCAGGTCCTGCAATGGGTCAGCTTTGCTGATTCTGAGATCATCCCTCCAGCCAGCACTTGGGTCTTCCCAACTCTGGGAATTATGCAGTTCAACAAACAGGTCTGTAATTTGATCTGTTTTCCTTCTGGAATATGATTCCACAAGTTTTACTGGTGTTAAGTGTTCTTTTCTTGGGTTGTGTATAGGCCACAGAACAGGCCAAGGAGGAGGTGAAGCGTGCGCTTGCTGTTCTTAACCAGCACTTAAATACTCACACTTTTCTGGTTGGTGAGAGAGTCAGCCTGGCTGATATTACTGTGGCGTGCTCTTTACTATGGCTCTACAAGCAGGTAATATATTTTAAGGTGTTTTAGTTTCTATAAAAATATTTTGCTCTGTGTTGTATTCCCAATTAAGGTGGGCAATTTTGTAAAACTTAACCAAAAACAATGCAGTGGCCTACAAATGCTTGTTCAACGCATATGCAATTGAAAAACATCATAAAGACAAGATATGGAATGTTTGAACTGAATTTGTGTCTTGCACATATTTTCATAGTTACAAAATGGTTTCAAAAGAGTTGGGTAAGGTGTATTTTCATTGTAGTTTCATGACGATTTATGTGAATTCATTACTATTTGACTGAAGTTGCTCAGCAGTCTGTGTCCTACACAATTTTAATTGGGAGACATGTCTAGTACCTGCACTGTAACATTTTGTGTAACATACACATTGTTTGCTAAAATGAGCAGGGATGTTTCCTTTGGGTGGCAAAACATTTCATGCTAATCTGTGAAAATTCAAAGCTATAGAGTTTAAACTTTTATTCTGATTTAACCCATGTCTTCCAAAAACTAATGTGGACTTGTCAGACTACAGCACACGCTTTCTCCTGGCATTAGTCCATTTTAGGTAGGCTCCGAGAGTCTGGCAATGTTTCTGGGTGTTGATGTATAGCCTGCAATTTGCTTGCTGCAGATGTAACTAGCACTAGAAACTGTTAATAGGCTGGTTTCTAGAAAGGTTGAGACCACTTTGCAATATTCTGATTTCTATTTTTAATGCACTACCATTTGGGTGATTCAAAGTTATGGCCATTCAGTTTTTGGGTTTTGCTTAAATTTTTATTTTTTTTTTTTTTCCCTCAATGGAATATGGGCCAAAATTTTATTTTTATTTTTTTTTTTTGGGCACGACATCCTAATTTGAAATTTTGAATTGCTTAGTACTTAAGGGGAAAATGAGGTTGAAATGCATTCCACAATGAAGGGGCGTAGATGGTCTTTTGTGCTGTTAAATAGATCCAGTTACCAAAACTTCAAAGCTGCGTTTCTGATGTAAAGAAGACAGAATAAACAATGCTCACAGTTTCACAGTAGGAAACAAGTTTGTGACAGCAGGAGAGTACTGTTGTGTTTATATTTTGATCCTTTTCAGTAAAAGCTTGCACAACAGGTAAGTTGGTGGTTTAGAAATTTATGAATCAGCTGGACTGTTCTTGAAGTAGTCCAATGAATTGATATTTATACTGCTCATGTCTTGAAGAGGCATGAAATGAATTTAATTAAACCTCGAATTTATTATTTTGGCTAATTTTCACGGTTTGTTGCTTGAACACGTCTTCAGTAACAAGTTGTAACTTGTCATTATTTCTGATTTAAAAGCTCAATCATATTTTTCCATAATCGGACTAAGCCAAAATTTTGAATACAATTAGATCTTTTAACTGCCCCTTGGGTATCTTTTGGTTGTTAAAATAGTTTACAAGTGTCCCATACCCATTGGCATGAGAGGGTGTCAATAGAATACTGTTTAGCCCAGGGCTGTATGGATGGTTGTGCAGAATCTGCACTTGTCTCAAAACACCTACCCAGAACATTCAAGTATACCTACCTAAGATTTTCACAGCTAACTTAAAAAAAAAAAAAAAAAAAAAAAAAAAAAAAATTGCAAAGTTCAGATCTGTGAAATTTTTCATCCTGGAGAAGCTTGTTAGTTGGTACTAATAAATTGTATTTCTTAAAAGGTTTTGGAGCCTGCCTTCCGCCAGCCTTACCCCAATGTCAACCGCTGGTTTGTGACCTGCATCAACCAACCCCAATTTAAAACTGTACTAGGAGAAGTCAAGATCTGTGAGAAGATGGCTCAGTTTGATTGTAAGAGCCTACTCTTCAATTTTACTTTTGTATTAGAGGTTTCTTAAATATTGATTACTTTGAATTAACATGTGCATCAGACAAGTACCCAGTGATCTGATTTTGTATTTTTTCTAAAACATGCAGAAAGTTAAATTTTGTAGTAAATTTCAATCAGGAAATTACGCTTAATTATGCTCAAAATACATTTTAGAAATGGTTCATTTAAATTGTCTTTTAAGTAAAGTGGCAGTTCAGCTGATTTTAAGCAAAATTGAACTTGCATTCCACCTTAACCTTGTGCCAATTTATGGTTCTGGTTTTCTTTTTAGCTAAAAAATTTGCTGAAAACCAGCCAAAAAAGGAGACCCCTCCAAAGAAGGAAAAAGCTAGTAAGGAGGCTGGTAAGCAGCAACCCCAGCAACAGCAAGAGAAAAAGGAAAAGAAAAAGGAGGAGAAAAAACCTGCTCCTCCAGCTGAGGAGATGGATGAGTGTGAAGCTGCACTTGCTGCTGAACCAATAACAAAGGACCCGTTTGCTCATCTTCCAAAGAGGTATAATATAATGAATACGCAACATAAATGTGACATTTCATAATGCAGGGCTGGGTTTTTGTTGTTTTTTTTTTAATCTAAGGCTGAATTTTTTTTGTAGTTCATTTGTGTTGGATGAGTTTAAGAGAAAATACTCAAATGAGGACACGCTTACTGTGGCTATCCCGTACTTCTGGGAAAACTTTGACCGTGAAGGCTTCTCTATCTGGTACAGCGAGTATCGTTTCCCAGATGAGCTGACTATGACCTTCATGAGCTGCAATCTTATTACAGGTATTTTGCAGGGCATGCTGACAGCAAACAGCTTTTTAAATGTGTGGATTCTTTTGTTTTTTGCGGTTTGATTTGGGTGTGTACTTTTTGGTTTAACACTCATATATTTTCCTTTTTCTTCTGTGTTAGGAATGTTCCAGCGTCTTGACAAACTTCGGAAGAATGCTTTTTCTAGTGTCATTTTGTTTGGCGCCAACAACAGCAGCACTATCTCTGGTATTTGGGTGTTCAGAGGCCATGATCTAGCCTTCACTGTAAGTCCATTTAATTTTTTCTTAACCATATTCTTTTCTGTATATGCAACTTTTGCTATCGGTCACAATTGTTTTTATTGTTTCAGCTTTCTGAAGACTGGCAGATTGACTACGAGTCCTATACCTGGCGCAAGTTAGATGTGGACAGTGAAGAGTGCAAGACTATGGTAAAGGAATACTTTGCATGGGAGGGTGAATTCAAGCATGTAGGGAAACCTTTGAATCAGGGCAAGATCTTCAAATGAGCAGCTATGGCACTTACCAACTATCGACACCTGAATCAAAGGACATATATGGGGGTGGGGGGGGAAGAACTGAAGTGTCTAGTTGGCGGCTTGTTGCATTGTCTGGTGAAGGGGGGAAATAAAAAAACTTTTCACCATCCTTCTTGATGTGTTTTTGTTTTTAATATAAAATGAGCATTTTTATTCTGCTAATTTTTAAAACTTGGTAGACTTGTTTTTGAATACGAATAGGATGCCATGCATTTACTGTTTAGATACTACGAGTCTGTTTCAGGTTGATTTACAAATGACTTGTAAATGTAACCATATGGAATTTTATGAATATGGAAATGCTGTTGTAGCTGCTCAGCGTAGTGAGGAACTTTACTCTGAAAATTCAGTGCGGTTCTTATTACACCTCGCCCATTACACACCTATTTGTTGTAAGGGTTTTAAAATTTGATATTGGAATAATAGCGAGCTGTTACTGTAGGGCGGCGCGGTGGCCTTACAAGTAGGTCCTGGATTTGATTCCGTTTGTATGTTCTCATTCTTGTGTGGGTTTCCTCCCACGGTCCAAAAACATGTACATTAGGGTGATTCTAAATTGCCCATAGGAATGAGTGTGTGTGTGTGTGACTAGTTATTCTATGTGTGACCTGTCCAGGGTGACCTCCTGCCTCTCGCCCTATGTGTGCTGGTATAGGCACTGATTCTGAATTCGGGAATAAGCAGGTAAGATGAAAGTCATTTGCTTGCGCTTATCCAGAGCGACTTACATTTGGAGGCCTTATGTATTTTATTTTATTTTTTTTAATACAACTGAGCAATTGTGGATTAAGGGCCTTGCTCAAGAGCTCACATGATCTTGGTGGAGGTGGGTTTTGAACCCTGGTTTTACTGGTATTCGTCCAACACCTTAACCACTAGGCTAACACTTACCAGGTTACTGTGAAGCAGCAGAGGGCGCTCAAAGCTACACTGGGGGAGAAATGGCTTCTAAAATGGAGACCAGCTTCTAAAACCTAAAGTTACAGAGGTTGTTCTTAAAATGGAGTTTTTAAATGGTTCAAAAAGAAAAGGTGAATGTTTTGGCTTTCAAGACTTCCAGGCCATATTTACCTTTTTCTACAAGAAAAGATGTTTCGTGGAACATGTTTCCTTTTATAAAAGCTACCAAGATCCTTCTAATTGAATTATTTTAGTTGTATAGATTTAATTAACTGTACAGCATAAATGCTAACATTTAACCATTGCTTTAACAATTGTGTGGACTACATGATAGACTGTACCATCTTGGACAATAAGCCATGGTATTGTAGATATTCCCGTGTACATTGATGGTGACATTTTACACAAAGTAATGTTTATGTTTAACTAATGACAGTATATGTGTGTGTCTCCTAAAGCCACCCTTAATTATTATAAGGACCTGCTGGGTCACACTGACATTAAAATACAGACACCTAAAGCATATCTATTAATGGTGACTGTGAATAAAAGCTCTCCTAACAAGATAACCACCCTAGGTCGGTGCATGTTTTAGACGTTAAACCAGTATAAATAAAATACGTGCTCATGACTGAGTTGGCCTGCCTGTTTACCCTTAAGCATACAGTAGTTTGCATAAAAAAGGCATGTCCGCTGACACACCCTGGAGCCTGGTGGAGTCAGAAGTAAGACTGCAAACCACAGAAACAAGTCATGACATTCCTATTCGATCTCCTGTGTATAAGTATATCTTTGTTCTTTACAATGTTTGCTTTTACAACAAGTAACTTCTTATTAATTTAGTCAATTTGACCAAGTGAGCAAAAATCCTGCAAGTGCATGCGTTGGGACAAGCATTTGTAACCACTCTTTGGTGGTTTGGTAGACATACAGTATGTACTTGCTAACATTCATTCATCTTCTTACCCGCTTATTCCCAAATTTGGGGTCACGAGGGTCTGCTGCATCTATCCCAGCACACACAACGCGGGAAGCAAGGGTACACCCTGGATGGGTCGCCAGTCTATCTCAGGGCAACACATAGACAATCATTCACACACACATTCACTCCTATGGACAATTTAGCATCACCAATCAACCTAATCTGCATGTTTTTGGAATGTGGGAGGAAACCCGAATACCCGGAGGAAACCCACGCAAGTGCGGGGAAAACATGCAAACTCCACACAGAAAGATCCCCGGCCTTGGATTCTACTTGCTTACAGTTAAATGAAATGCTTTTTCATACACTTTTTTTTTAAAGACTTATAGTATTCAAACCTGCAGTCTTCTACATGTCAAGGTTGATGGGATACAACATTTCTGTAGTTTTTATACCAGAGTGAGGCAGGTTTATATATAAATGATCACTTCAGAACAAACATTAAAGCAATTCATTCAATGTTAGGAAGTCCTAATCCTGCACCTGTAATCACAAAAGGTCACTGTTTTATGTTGTAGTTTTCAGAAGTTGTTGTGTAGGGAAGGGTTGGATTTCATCAGCTTTAGCTAAGCCTTTGAAAGGTGGTAGAGCATTTAATAGAAATAATTCAATTGCAAGCCTTGATATGAAGGTCATTATTCTATTGGAAAAGTAAATGCAGAGATCATGCTAGCAAATTTCTGTAGGTTAATCCCACAAAGAAAAAAAACTTAGTCTGTGCATCGGAAAATATGTTTAGATCTTTTCAGGACAGAAAAAATAATTTGCCAGGGCACCATCTTCATGTAAGGATGAGATTAAACATGCCAATTCTCAAATGAAACTCAATCACTAGATAAGATTATTCTTATTCTTTGTTTCATCTAATCGTATGTAAACTGTTTCACTACAGTCTATGCCAGACATTTCAGTATCCCAGCTTTCACTTTCAACCTGCCTTAAATTATTTACATTTCAATGGATTAATTTCAAAATTTACATTCATGAAAACAATGTCGCAAATATACTGCATCAAACCCTGTAGGCAAGCATTCAGGCTAATATAGGCACTCAAATTCAAGCTAACAAGAGAAACCTGCTAACTACAGTATATTCCATTAATGTTGTTGCAATGTATATATTATAATACTTTAGGCACAGTCACCTCACAAAGAAATGTTCTCGGGTTTGATTCCTGGGCAGGGGCTTTTATGTGTTGAGTTTGCATGTTTTTTCTGTGCTTGCGTGTTTCCCACAGGTCAAACCATGCATGTTAGGTTAATGAGTGTGAAGTTGCCATGAATATAGCCTGGGTGCTAGTATAGCATTTAATCAATAATAAATAAATCTTTAGGATGCACTCACTATATATGGTGTATTTTTCTATTTGTATATCTAGTAATTATGCAATACCATAATTTTTTATTATAAATTTTTGGGTGCAATGGCATAGTGGTTGGCATGGTCGCTCACAGAAAATGTCCCTTGTTCGATTCCTGGGCGAGGGGTCTTTCTGTGAAGAGTTTGCATATTATCGCCATGCATTGTTTTTTTCCAGGTACTCTGGTTTCCTCCCACAGTCCAAATACATCTACATTAGGTTGATTGGTGATTCTAAATTGCCCATAGGAGTGAACGTGTGGCCCTGAGATGGATTGGCAACCTGGTACCCCTGCCTTCCGCACTATGTGTACTGGGACAGACTTCAGCAGACTTCCTTGAGACTGTATTAGAAAACCTGATTGACAACATATCATATTATATGTCATATATTATCAGACATTATCATACATTATCAGAAAGCCTTCTGTTGTCCTGGGCAGTTTCTAATGTTACTTATTAGGTAAGGGGTACCTAAAATCTTTTATACAAAGTACTGATGTTGACGTTTGGCAATGTTTCAAAGAAGTTTAAGACATGGTTAATTGAATGCAGAGATTAACTGATTAAACAAGTGAAGTCAGGTGGGGCTTCCTCTGATTGGACCAAAAACCTACAGCCACTGCTTGTGAAAACATATAGCATGGTTATGCAGTAGCTTAAGCAGGCTGTGCAAAGAAGTATCAGTAGACATAACCACCAGATTAGTGCAGGGGTGGCTCCAGGTTTTTATTCAAACAAAGCAGAGTCACACCCATTTTTAGTTGTTTAATCAGTAAGTGTCTGTGCTTTTTGGATTAAAAAAAACCCCCCTACAGACAACATTAGTCACTTTTAGGTGAGTGTTAAAACTATTGTTAATTACAGATAACACATTTTTGTTGTTATTTCACCTTTACCATATTTCTAATAAAACAATTAGGATTTGGGAAAGTTTATCATTTATCTTATTTTATTAGTTTTATTGCAAGTAAAATAAAACAATGTGGATCATTTTTATTTGTATTTAATATAAATGTACATTTTAATTTATTTTTGGTATGTCTCATCTGATTGTGTAACTCTAGGAATAGATAAAACTTTTGGTGGGTGGAAACCTGTTAACAGAAGGAAGGGGAAACGTTTGCCAAAGACACTCTTAACTTTGGAAATCTGGTCATGGCTTCCTATTTGTTTTCTTTACAGTTGTTTACAGTTTAGTTTGAATGTCTCCTAAACAAAGTCTTTATGGTGTAATCTTGAAGTGTTCACTTCTTTTCCCTACATTTGTCAAAAATGTGCACATAAACACGTACATACAAGCCCAACCAGCTCCCTTCTGGCTTCTTGGCTGTATGAGGTTCTCCCCGCCCATCTCATTCCCAAACACATACCTCCTGTCTGAGATCTGTTAGTCTGCCATAAGCTTGTGCTATGATATGACATTGAGTGAGCATGACAAACGCTGTGTGAATTATACATTAATTTTAAATATGTCCCATGTGATGGCACAAGTGTGATATATACATCTATCTGACACGTCTAAAAAAGAGACAGGTCACGGTCAGGCTCGGAACTCATTTAAAATAGACTGCCTATTTAAAAATTATGTACAGAAGTACTTTTAAACAGTGTGGTTTTCCTTTCACATGGCAACAATAGTAAGCCAAATATTCAATTCCTCCTGATTTCTCTATGTAACATAAAACTATTACTATTAAATGTTAGATTCTTTAAAATTGTTGAAAGGCAAGAATAGGGGGAGATAAATGAGTTTGCATTGTATGCCATATCTGGAAGTAGTTGTTCTGTGGTGGTGTCCTGATATTGAGATTTTCCCCTAGTCAGTTACCATGCGGTTTTGCCAGGAAAAAATAACAAGCCTTGTTAGGAATTGAACTAAAAAAATGCATTGACAACCACTTTTTCAGCATTCCTGCTCAGATATAAGCTACCAGATTTTATACACATGCATTAGTGTACATTATAGCATACATTTCTCTTTTGCTAAAGTCGTCCTTAGTACAAGGCAAAATCTTAGCAACGGGGTCGGAGGTCAGGGTACTCCAGAATAAAATGTGCAAGGCGTGTCAACTTACTTGAATTGTTCAGCAGTTATGCAGCTGTTGTTGTTTTCACACACTTTGACTTACATTTTTGACTTACAATGATCTCTTTTAGCATTGCGAATTTAATTTCTAGTGTTTATTCCTAAAAAGAATTTTGCTGGAATATTAAAAGCATTAAAAAGAAGAGAGAAAACAGACAGCCCCTGCATGTTAGGACTTCAAACCCCATACATAACTCTGTAGGGTCATATTACCAAAAGGGGGAGGTGGCACACAAGTATGTGGCCTGGTCCACACCAGTTTTGTAATACTTTAATACTTCATGTTCAGAGAAGAAACTTCTATGAAGCAAACTATCAGCACTGGTTAAAAACATGTCTGAAACTTGTAGGAAGCTTCTAAAACCAGCTGGAAGCTTCTAAAATATTTGAAGCCGGGACCAAAGTTTTATGAATTTTATATATCTTTTAAATAGTATGTTTGTTACTTAAACTTGATGACATTCTAAACCAGAAAGCATTATTTCTGAGCATTTTAAAAACCCATTAATGAATGATGAATTTAAATGACTTATTTCTAATTGTATTAAATACCTGATGATGAATATATTAATAAATCTGGAAGTAATCATTAGACACCACTTTTAAAATCACTCTACAATAAAGAAACACCCTAAAATTGTGTCTTATAATTATTAATGTTATGTTAGAAGAGAACAGCATGGTGGCCGTAGTGGTAAGCACGATTGCCTCACAACAAGAAGGCTCCGGGTCCGATTATTATCTCTTAATTTGCCAAAACTATTGCAACCCCAAAATAAACATGGGAAAATTGCTGGTTTAGTAAAACAATAAAATACCAGGTCCTTTCAGTCATGATGTGTCTACCATGAGGTGCGGTCCACAAGCTGAGCACACTGTATATTTTCAGCTGATATTGTTTACTTTCCACATTGCATCAAGAAGAGCTTGGGCAAGTTGATGCCTAAGGTTCAGTATTGCTCAAAGCATGAGGCCTGTACTGACAAACTACATTCTGAACAGTCAAATGAATGCGCTTATTGTAAGATGTTATTTAATGTTCACTATTTACTCTGTTGAACCTTTGTTGTAAATGATGCAAATAAAAGTACTTGTGAGGATGGGTGTGGCATTGATTTAAATGGGTCACATTTAACTTGTTCTGAAAGTCTGGCTTCCTCTTTTGGTTTTGTGCAAACAGGTTTCTGTAAGTGTTAGTCACTCCATATAAACCGTTTGATTCTTAAAAACAAAAACCAGTCTTTTAATAAAAAAAACACATTATCGCCACAATGCAGGGGTGCATTAGCAATTTTTATGGTTTCCCTACAGTTACATTTTGGCATTTGGCAGACGCTCTTATCCAGAGCGACTTACATTTGGTCTCTACCATACCCGTTCTACAAAAAACATACTGTTACAATACTTATAATACTGTCACTACTAAAAACAAATCTCTGGAGGACCCCAAAGTGGGTGTACCATTAGAATTGTCGTTATTACTCCTTCCCTACCCACCCTTGCTTAGCGGTGCCAATGCATTGTTGTATTTACCGCATATTAGATGTGCAAATTACTATAAAGCTGCTTTAAAAAATTTTTTTTTTAATACATTTATATAAATTATATCACATTTATTTGTTCACACATTATCAGGTATTGAAAGTAACATTCAAGTTTTTGCAAACACAAGTCACCATGCATGAATGTGTGCATTTATAAATAACAAAGACTGGACTTTCAAAGTAACTGTTCTTTCAGGATAAATATGTTGAGATAAGGGCCAATAAAATATTTAGGGGAAAGTGTACAATATTTAAACCCTATACTGCATGTAAATGAATGAATTAATCTTCTAATCCGGTTGATCCCCAGTTTGGGGTCACAGGGGTCTTCTGGAGCCTATCCCAGCTCACACAGGGCTCTCACACACTTACTGTGGGCAATATATAATCATCAATCAACCTAATGTGCATGTTTTTGGACTGTGGGAGGAAACCAGCTTACATGGAGAAAACCCACGCAAGGGAGACATGCAAACTCTACAAAAATATCCCTTGCTAACCATTATGCCACAGTGTTGTGCTAAAAATTAATTTGAAACTAACTTAAAATTGAAATATGTTAATTAAATAATTATTTTTAATATTCGGTAAAGTTTTTGATCTGTAATTATTGGTAATTATTTTATAATTTAAAAACTGCAGCTAGAATGTTGAGATTGACACAATGTCTACAGTATGATCTTTAAATTACAACTTTGTATTTAATTTCACTGTGTGAAATATGGCACTTTAACTGTAGAATCACCAATTCTACGGCAGAATAAAAAGAATCTGAAACTGTACTACACCAAGTAGCTTCCTTTTTCAGGATTGTGGATGAATCACCCTGTACCACAATGTTCAGGTTTTCTTTCATCTAAATGTAATAGTTGAACCTGTATACATGTAATATCTGAATGCTTTAAAATCTAAGATGTTGCCAAAAAGTTACATTTCCTATTAGTCTTCATTTATACAGCATTTATTTTATTGTATCTGAACCCAGAATTGTTTTCTAGCAACATAATCCTAAAGAAATAACATGTTATAGTATTATATCAAAGTTGGTTATCACACTTGAGTGTATCACAAGATCATCTTTAATGTTAATACTAGTTAGCTTTTTTTTTTTTTACTCCCACATGCCTATTCAGATAATAAATTTTAACTTTGGCAAGACTTGAGATAAGTACCATTTACAGCTGACTAAAACTGGCTAAATGAAAACTAGGGCTGGAATGGAACGCTTATAAGATGGCCTTGTGTTTAAAAAAGAAAGGAAGGAACCCCAACCATTTATTGATTTACTTTTTGTTTAATTTTATTTAAAGATTATGTATCTTGCACATCTATATATACTGTACAATGATCTTAAATTACACAAGTATATTATTGTAAAACTTAAGATGAATTACAGCTCCACATTGATAAACAATACCAATAGTGCATTTATATTTTATGGGCTTTCTAGTAAACCATGTTTGCTAGAAAACAATGCTGTTCCGATTACAGTATCTGTTAAAGTCCACCACCATTTCATAAATGTCACTAGTCTTTAATTAGGCACACCAGGTATGCTAGTGCTGTTTATTAGTTAACTGGATAGCAATTACAAGTACCAAGGTCTGTGCAGTGACAAAATCTCATTTACAAGGCAATTTTTCAAAACTTTTCAAAGAGGTTCATTGCGGGAATGGTTAACGCAAGAAGGTAATCCACACCATCTCTTAAGTGTGTGTGATGGCATCTGTTCAATATTATATGGATGGTTGAAGTGCCTTGGATGGACAAAAGCAGCCTTTTTTAAAACCTGAATATATTTACCAAAACTATACTCTTAGAAAAGATTGTATCACACCAAAGGAATCTTTAAACTTTCAATACGAAGTTCTTCAAAATAAAGTCTATTCTAGAGAATATATGTTCTTGGGTATTGGATAGCCTCCACATTCTCAGCTAGTTAAATTGCTTATGATAAAACCTAAATATGTATTTTTAAGAGTAATGAGTTAGACTGTAATGTGTTAGACTACACCAGTTGTGTACTACCTATTAAACAGTATTTTGGCATTCCACATGCATAGGCCATTGCTATGGAAACATCTAGTCAAAAAAACCTGCCCCTTTGCTTATTATGTTGCCATGGCTGCCATCCCAGAATAGTTTTTTTGGCCTGTCCCTCCCTCGTGTTGGTGAGTCATAATCTGCAGGGGAAACCACAATTCAATCCATCTGACATTCGACACTATTCTTTCTTTCCTCTTTTTTTGTGGATGTTTGAAAAAGTTATACAAAATCACAAGATCTTGATTAGAGGAACCCTGTGGTAATATATTTATGAAAGACTGTGGTCATAGCAACGGCCAAAGTTAATAAGCGATTGTTATGGAGGACATAGTCAGAGGATAGGCCGCCCATTTCAATTAATTAATTTGTGCATTATACAAATCTTGCAGTATTGTAATGTGTACATGTTAAAGCAAGCAAAATATGGGAGGGCTTAACAGAAGAATAGCTGCTCTTTTATCACAAAAGGTATAGGTATATGGTAAAGGAAAACCATAACCTTATGTATACAGTCCTCTGTGCCACCTATATGTGTAAGCAGAAAAAGGTACATACCACTGGGTACATTAAAGCCTTTCTGTTTGAAATAGTTAAAAATGCTTTACTCGGTAAAGCTGACTCAAGATGTATACAAACAGCCTTAAACCAGAATTCTAATAACATTAAGTCTATAAAATGTACTCTTTTGTTAATTTGGTTCCTTTGTCTAAATCAAGAGGCGTGTGATGGCCTGATTCCAGAGTTTGCTTGTTGTTTTTGGAAAAACAACCAGCCTAATGAAATTCAAATGTGCTCTTGTTGCTACAATATGTTTACACAATATACCCAAAAGTTTACCAAAAAACATTTAAAAACCAACTTCATGTTGAAGATTGAATTGTAATACTTCAACAAGAGTCAATCATTTAATATATGTCAAAATATATATTTTCTTTGTGAAGCGCTATAGAAACTGTCTGTTTTCAACATACTGTAGGCTTCTTTGTAATGATTGGACAGACTTATCCCATGATCTAGGAAATTATATGAAACAGGAGCACATGCTCTGTGCAAATACAGTACTTGCTTTGTTGGCGTGGAAAGGAATTTGTTTTGTACTGTTTAAATATGGTTTGGCCCATTGCAGCTCTTTCAGAAGATCTTGGTTAAACTATTTTGAGTGACAATACTACAGCTACCTAACCAAAAACTTGGATATTTTTAGAGTTTAAATATTTTAGAATTGTATTCCCCATTGCTTCTGACTCTATAGGAGAAAACTTTAAAAGTCCTATCTTGCGAAGCTGATCTTGGGACACACCCTACATTTCAGCCTTTTATGCCCCTCCTTGTTCTTTTCCTTTGCTTCGCTCTTTGCACGAGTGGCACAGCATGCATTGTAGTCATACAGGGTGACTCATCCTGACACACCAACATTTTGCTGTAGTGCACACAAGCAGACACACCTATATTCTGCTCAGTAGGAAACACACCCTTTCCCACATAAGTATAGGAATCCTTTTTTTTTAAACAATTTTTTAATTGATTTTATTTTTTTAATTCAGATGCGATTGGGACAGATATTGTTTTCAACTTATTACTTCCACTTGCAACAGAGTGAGTGTATCTACTGGGTCTTGATCCTGTTTATTTATTTAGTTAATACAATTTTGTAAAAGAAAAATCAACAAAACTATTTACATAACTGTTGCTTGTTTCCAGGCATAAGTATTTCCTAATTTTAAAGGCTATTTATGGTTTATTTGTAGGCTAAATCTGCCAAGACCATGTCTTCAATTTGTTTTTCTTCACCTATAGTGGCCTGCCACGCCCTGCTGGATTCTGCACAGACAAGCTTGTACAATAACTCATGTTTACTGAATTCAACTGCTGTTTGTTACTTCTCCATGCTGAATATGGGTGTGACATGGATTTGTTGAAGGAGTGCCCTTATTCCCCCTTCACTCTTCATCTCTCTCTCTCTCTCTCTCTCTCTCACTCACCAACAGAGCCACACAAGCTGTTACAAGGGGAAAATACTGTACCTCTCATTATTCTCTCTTGTTGCAATTATATTGAATCTAAAATTAATCTTTCAAAGTGAAACATTTATCTGGACGGGAAGCCATAACTGGTTTTTAGAAGGTCTGAACAGTCTGCTGTTTTTGATAAGGGTAGCATGAGGCCTTGGTGGGAGACCATTTAAGTTATTGGAGACAAAAAGGACAGTAAACAAAAAGCAATTTAAAGGGCAGTATGAAATGTTGACTAGCTTTACAGATATATACAAGTTTGCAGACCTGTTAATCTACATTGCGTTATACACAAAACTATCTAAAGTTGTTGAATACATGGTTTTGGAATTTTAGGGTTTTACTATCACACTTAAAGTTCAAACCGTTCATAATTATTTTAAGTGTTAGGATAATCAAAATTAAGAATTTGATTATTATGTTTAAACATAATAGAACCAATTTGTGAAAGTCTGTAAAGGTTTCAGTTTATGCTTAGTTCCAGATCAAACACTGCCAGAAGTGATATTTTCATACTTCTATTTTTGCATGTGAAACTGTTCTCAATTACATGTTAAAAATATAGCTTTATGTATGTACCTGCTTACTGCCCAATTTGGTGCCAAATCTCAGCGCACTTAGTGCGAGAGGCAGGGGGTACACCCTGGTCTGGTTGCCAGTCCATCACAGGACTAACACACATTCACTCCTATGGGCAATTTAGAATCACCAATTAACCTAATGCACATGTTTTTCAACTGTGAGAGTACCTGGAGGTAGAACATGCAAACAGAAAGATCCCTGGCCTGGGAATCTGACCTAGTTTTTTTGTAAATATAAAAAAATATATATATTATGGTCAGGTTTAAAAAAAAAAAAATCTTATATTCATTATTTAATATTGTAATAGTTTAAAGGTTATAGGTATATTAATACATTTTCACTGCATACCAATGCCATATGAAGTTTATTGTAAGCTATATCAATGGTGAAAGAGCTTATTTGTTATTCTTGGTTATTTCATGTTTGTTTATTTCTATTTTGAAAGCATTGCTGGAACAGATAATACAAATACAAAGCAGAAATGGGTCAATATAATATGTTGATATTCCCATGACTCACTTAGAGTCTGTGGATTCCATTGTTTAGAATATCAAGCAGCTGATTGAAGCTTTGAAAGTATTAGTTTCATAATGCATTCATTTCATTACTAGAAATCTCATTTTGTGGGCATACAAATTTTCATGTAAGACCTATACTACCCAACCCTGCTTCTAGCAAATGTAAATATACCATTAATTGATTGGATGTAAACTGTTTTGTTATTTAGACAAATGTCAAAATATTGATGAATAATAATAATAATAATTTGTTTCTAAGAAAGAATTGTAGGCATCTGGATAAAAAAAACATTTTAAATGACGGAATTGTATCGGTCAATTATGCAGTTGTGTTAACATGATATCATTGCCTTTGTAAGTAATATAAATACTACATAGAAAGACAGACTGCTTTCCTCTGTAAATTTGTTTTGTATTTAGCGGCTTTAATACAAATGGTGAAATATAACCAAGCATTTAACCAGCTCAGTGTTGAGCATAAGCCTTTGCTTATTCGTTCGACTTGGGCTTATTGTGAATAAATGAAGTGAAGTCGGTGGAGTATTTCGACATTCATTGCTGACACATTCTGTGGAACTTTAGGCCTTAAACCACTGCAATTCTGAATGCGTGGCGATGGCTAAGTTGCGAGAGTAGCAGTGGGTGGACTGAAGCCGACCACTCCCTACTCCAGTTCCCTCCCCTCCACTCATTCCTCCCTTCTTCCCTCCTTCTAACTGAAGATCTTTGCCGTGCCCTTTATTCAGCCATTCTCCGCAGCCCGAAGTTCCGACCACACTGCAAATACAGAGGAAAAGTAAGGAAAGAAAAAGAAAGGGAGGGAGACGAGCTGAAAAGTTAACTCCTTTCCCCCCCTAAAAACTCATCTTAGAAATTATCGGACAGTTGGGACAGAACTTTTCGCGGTTGTGGCAGAAAGGCATGCGCAACAGAGGATGCTCATGCCAAGGTGTTAAACCTTTTTGGAAGCAGTGAACTGCTCCCAGGTAGGGAAAACTTTTTTTATTTAATTGTTTTTAAAATCTTGCGATTAAGTGTAATACATTTACTGTAGCGCAGTTATGGTTGTAGAGCGTCATGGATAGACTGCTATTCCTAAACGTTTACCTAGGAAGCGCTCAGGCGGGGCAGCTGTGAACACGAGGGGCGGCCGGTGGGTGTGTTTGCACAACTGCCACAGATGTTACACCTTTGCTCACGAACTGCAAGACTAAAACAATGTAAATGAAAAGTTTTAATGTAGGAACAGAACAACATGGAATAATTACAACAGGGAATGCCCAAAGTTGATGAAATGCTTAATGCAACCCCGAGCTAAAATGTACTCTGCCAACTAATTGTAAGGAATTTTTTTTTTTAAACTTTGCATATTATGCAAACCTTCTCCACACAACAAAGTCGAAACTCATCCAGTAGTTTTGTTCGTAGAGGCTGTTCAACGTGTCCGCGTGGCTTTGGTGAATCAACTGCGCACGCACTTAAACAGGCACAAACTTTTTTTGACGTCTCATACTTTTTGCTTATTCTAAATCCCGTCCTTTTCCAAAAAAAAAAAAGAAGAAACTTTCATTTACTATGCTATGTGGTACGTGTGTAACATCTTGCCGAGCTTAGTACCCGCCCATCCCTTTTGGCGTTTTTTGTGTTTTCCTATTTTCTAAACCATATTATAATGCATAAAAGTCTAACGTGATGAAGCTTAACTGTCTTGACATGGGTGGAGTGTTGATCTTTTTTCCTCAATTTATTTATTTGATTCCTTGTTTTGTCGTAC
The DNA here is from genome assembly GCA_026260255.1 of Pseudolaguvia tuberculata. Classification (NCBI taxonomy): domain Eukaryota; kingdom Metazoa; phylum Chordata; class Actinopteri; order Siluriformes; family Sisoridae; genus Pseudolaguvia; species Pseudolaguvia tuberculata. The sequence goes on from JAOTRA010000029.1 coordinate 8,219,702, forward strand.
CTAAAGACTGTGGCCAAGGAGTGAAGAGTAAGAGAGAGAGGAGGAGGAGGGGTGGGCGGGTGATGGAATGTAGTGGTTTGGAAAGACTTGCTAATTGAAACCAGGCCTGAAGCACATGGGGAGATGGGGGGGGGGGGGTTAGAACAGCCTGCTATAAGTAACAATCATAAAACAAGTTTACTGTAGACTGTTCAACATAACAATGAAAGCCTATCTTTTATGCATATAAAATTATGATAATTATTGCTTTCAAATGAAACTGTCGCATCTGCGGAACTGTGGTATATTTTGAAACCATCGCCCTACAGTGCCACACCCTTGTTCTTTGCTTTGTAGCAGTCAGACCTATCCCTGCCTCACAATGTCTGTTAACCTGTTAATAGAGGAATTAAATACTTCCAAGGGGTGTTATTGAAAGATGTTAGTTGGTAACTTTGTACAAAGGTGTAAGGCATCTTTTTTGTTAAGATTCAAGATTGACCTATTATTTGCATTGCTTGTGTCTGAAACTCCAAGATGGAACATGTGATTGCGTGTGTGTAACGTGTCTAAATTTATACTAAACCAAAATGCTGCAGTCTTAAACATGACAAAAATCTTTGCACAATGGAACTGCTCTGATAGGATACACATTTCTTCTGATGAAGTGGGTGCATTTGAGAAATTTGCTGTCCCATTGAGAAATGTAAAAAGTTGGGCTTTGCATTTGTCGCTACTTTATAAAGACTTACAAAGTGTTTAAGGTGTTCATAATTTAGAAAACAGTTGAGGACCTAACTGTATTAACAACAGAGTGCAGTTATTATCCTTAGAATTTTATTAATCATGACACTGGCAGACTTAGTCATTTATAATTATAGCAGTTTTAGCAGGCATAATAAAATGTCTGATCAGCTATAATTTTGAAGTCCCATGAATGAGAGACTGACATTGTCTGGACATGCTGAAATGCAAGGAAATAGCGCAATGAAGTTTTGGTTGAGAAACACTTTCTTGGATTGTTAGGAACTATTGATCCTAGACCAAACTGCGACATCATATTGACTGACTCGCACAATTTTCAACATCAATCTTATTCTGTTGCAAGTTCTGTTAAAATTTTTTGATCCATTAAAATAACTCAAACTTAATGCAAATTTTAAGCTAACATAAGGTTTTCAGTTTACCTTTTGGTAATCACAATAAGGAATGATTAATGGATGACTAACCCAAGTATAACATTCTTTCCAATGTTATTAAATGTCAGTGATTATATAAGTAGACATTCACCACTTTTAGATTTTACACCATAAAAAAAGATGACTAAACACACATTTAGCTGTGCTGCATGAAGGGGTGTGGTGGCATCATAAGCAGTGTTGAATTATGGATATTATCCAAACCAGAAGTAACACGAACAAAATATTAAAATAGCATTTACTCCACGGTTAGCCAATTACAAGTTTTTCAATTACAAGTTTTTTACAATTATTGTAAATGGTCAATATAAGACCTCGGATAACTCTATTCATAATGCCTGTTTAGTTTATTGACCATGTCAACAAAGCAAATACTTCAAATGTTAAGTGTCCATAGAGTCCTTTGACCTCATGTTACACAGCCTCTCCTTACAAATTATTTTAAGGGTCCAATAAATCCAGCTTTAATTATGGTTTTGCTAAAATTAATTTCCATACATAATCATACATAGTGTATTTTAATCAGTAAATACATAAGTTAGTAGAAATTGTTTGAAAATCTGCAATGTATGTATGTTTAGGTCTTTAACCCGAAAACTTTTAAAAGATTTTAATAATAAACATTTTATGCACTGAATTAAGTTGGATAACACCAGGCATGATTAAACAATTGTGAATAAATACCTTATGGTATCTCAAGTCTGGATAAGCATTTAACACAAAAGTACTATGTATATAGATTATAGATAATAAAGTAATTATTCTTAATTTTACTATGTAATATGAAATATGATGCTGACACAAGTTATTTTTGTAGAACATGACCTTAAAGTTCAAGTATATTCATTAGTGTGAATGTATTTAAGGGTTATAAAGGAAAACAAACCTATTTTGATTCATGTTGACTGAGATCAGGCAGAAGCACGTTGCCTTGGATCTTATCACTCTTAAAAAAAAAAAAAAAAAAAAAAAAAAAAAAGACTGGGCAGTATTCCAGCTGGCCTTATGGCTACAACAAGGAATGTGTTGGACTGGAGGCCAGGGTGGGGCACTCGACTTTCTTTGCAGTAAAAGACATGCTGATTGCCTTGGGGTGTGTCATACACTTTTCAATAGATATAAATCAATGTATTTTTTAATTTATATTTTATAGCAATAAAAAGCGATTCTTATTTAACTATTTACAGACCATTTTGTAGTTTGGTGCCTTTGGCACTGTAACAGCAGAATTAATATAAATAAATATAAATAAGTAGAAGTCAGTCTTTTGAGTGTACACAGCTGCTCTGCCTCATGTTATTCTATGCAAACACCAAGACAAGTTCATCCAGCCTGGCCTTCATCACCAAACATTCATGTCTATTTCAGTCACAGCTCTGGAATAACTAGCTTAGAATGAACTGCAGAATGGTGTGATGTCCTGACTGTGTTTTTAAAACTATTAAAATTTGAGCAGTTTAAAGTCTTTATTGTTGTGTATGAACAAACAATCCATTTGCTGATTCTAGGAATAAAACCTGATCACTAAAGAGATTGTTTTCAGAAAAAATCATTGCAGTTAAATGTAATTAGCATCAAGTACTTATTTAGTATTTAGAACATATGCATGTACTTCTATTATCTGTCTTTTGAGACAGAATATGTATTTAGTTAAGGGGGATGACTAAAAACCATGGTGGAAAGTCTTATAGTTACTGCAATATAGTCAACAAGTTTATACTGGTTAATTACGTGCCTGTGCGGACAGTCGATTCACATCTGTGCGGACAGATGTGAAACATCTTTTTTCTTGCCCCAGATACTTTATTGAAAATGAAAGAGCTGTTTCTGAAAATGAAAACGCAATAGAAACACCATACTCTGCTTTCTATGAAAATCATAATGTTGTTAAAAACAATTATATAATAGCATTTCCAAAAGAAATTACACTTTTAATGCATTACCCAAAGTACATTATATTACATATAAATGTGTGTATATGCACAGTCATTGAACACGAACACTAAAATGAACTAATTAGACTAACATTTTTTACATTTCTGAACTTTTATCACTCTTTCTGCACAGTACAAAAGACAATGCATTCTAAACATATATTTGATATGCAAGAAAAGAGCACGGATGAGTGGGACCAAAATAATTTTTTCAATCAACATAAGGATGGTAATGGTTGTATATTAGTAGATTTGTTTTCCATGAACTGATTTTAACTGCTAGTTTGCTGACATTGGCTTTTGCAACATCGACATGCTCTACAGATTTAATGTCTCAATAAAAAATATATTATTTAGGTATGGACTAGGTAAGCGTATTACATTATCGAGCTTGCTAAGTTATGCTGTTATAAAGTGTGGCTAAATCATTATGCAAATAGTCTCAAAGTTAACTGATGGGGCATTAACCATTTTAATACATTTTACAAGTGTGACCGGTCATTATTATTGATGTGTATAGGCTTTAAATAGACCTGATACAATGGTTAGATCTGCTACGTTACAATAAAAATATTTTTACATTAGATGTTTGGATGTGGGTATTTGAAAGTCTCAGGGTTGTCAAGGAATGTGGCTTGTAATACATTTGTGCAGGATCAGTTTTGGTCACTATCGCCCTCCTGAGGGCAAAGCAGAGAAAGTGGAGAAAAAGGGTGGGGCCCTGTTTTTAAGAAAAAGGAAAAGGACTGCAACATTTCTTATTTATGCATTGCCAATATTAAAGCAACTAAATCAATATTGTGTTCATAAAATTTACATTCTCAATTTTTTACTTAATTTATGCATAATCTCTGTGGTCAAATATGGCTAACATTATACACATTTTCCTTTTTGTTTCAGACAACAAGTGGCAGAAGAGAGTGTTCGGTATTGCCTGAGCACCCGGTGCGTTTATTTTTCATATCCTAGAAACTCTGATAGAAAGACAAATCAGGAATAGCTAATACAGCGTACAAGTTGGAATGATTGATACTATTAGTTTTTTCACCCCTCATTTTATATTTAAATGATAAATTATGTATAAAAATAATGCATTTAATTGTACCAATACTAATTGTATTCATTAAAGTCTGTTTAAAAAATTAGGAGAAAAGATATTCTGGCATTGTGACTGAACATTGTACGTGATTTTGCTTCCTGTATTTTGCTAATACCCAAGCTAGATATCAAATTTTTAAACATTTGATTTGCATTATTAATGCATATCATCTGCAGGTTAATGCTTAAACCATTAAACATTAACAATACATCCATTAAAGACTGACCTGTTTTGCTACACCGATTATAATTGTGTAATGGTGGTTTGTTTACATAAAGGTCGTAGCTCTCCAGTGGGGTTTGATGGTAATGCACCAAGGGATCTCTTTTACTCTCTGTTGCGCTCATGTACCACAAATATATGTTAAAATTACAAAATTATTTAGATCCAAAAAGAGTTTTTACAAGAACAGATTGGGAATCTTTGCTAATGATGTGGGCAAAATTTTTACAGGCCTGTTTGCAGAGTGACAATTTATATTTCTTTCATTCATTTATCATCTTACCCGCTTATTCAATACTATTTTGGCCACTGCTTTGGAGGTCTGCTGGTGCCTATCCCAGCGCACATAGGTTAAGAGGCAGGGGAACACCCTGGACACACCCTGGTCCATCGCAGGGCACACATAGCCAATCAACCACTCACACACACATTCACTCCTATGGGCAATTTTGACTTACCAATCAATCTAGAGTGCATGTTTTTGAATGGTGGGAGGAACCCACCCAAGCGCAAACATGCAAACTCCACACAGAAAGAATTGAACCTGGCCAGGGACTTGAACCCGGGACCTTCTTGTTGCGAGGCGACTGTGCTATCCACTACGCCACCGCGCCGCCCCTATTTCTATTTCTCTTTATAAATATTTATGGCTTTACAATATGACTGACAACTTTGATTGTTAATGGAAACTTTTAGTATCATCTTGTTCTGTGATATACCACTTCCCTATAGTGCGTGCCATGTTCCAAACTTGTCTATGGTGTGTTAAGTATATTATATCAGGAATCTTGTAATCATTTATGAAAAAATGCTTCAAGAAAATGTTTTTACAGTTACAACAACTGCAAATAGCAAAGTTGCATTGTTTCGATAGTGTGCTGTCTAGTATATTTTCCCTGGCAAAACGACAGTTAGTCGTGATGCTGTGTTTGCCGTGAACATTTCCACTATTTATTTTCTGGGACCTCATCATGTTGGTCATAGTTACAATTTGCCTGTACCTTGTTGGCCAATCATCATTAATACAATTACATGACTTTTGTTACTAGACCATTAAACAAAATGGGCAGTGAGGCCATGACCAATTGTGGAACATTTACATGTGGAAAATTTTGCGGCTTGCTTGTCTAACCAAAATACAAGAGAAATAAATGTATTTAAAGATGCTAAAGGAATAGAGATAAGGTGCTCTATCCAGTGTTGCAAAATGGATACGTCTTTAGTACCTAATGGAGTCTAAAGGTTTTTTATTTAACTTATTTGTAGGGTTATTTTTAGTTGCAATATATAACAGAAAAAAAAGTAGAACGCTCGTTATTGCTGCATTCTAAGCATCTATTAGGTGATCGTTTAGACTAATTTGAAGCATGTAAAATCCCATTTTCTTACATCTAAGAAAAATGTCTTAAAATTGAACAATTTGCAACACTTTGTTTGCAGGTACAGAGGATATAAAAAGTCTACACAGCCCTGTTAAAATGAAAGATTTCTGTGTAACAATACATTATTAAACAATAAAATAACCACAATTTCAGAACTTTTTCATTAAATCCAAACTTGTGGATAACTGAACAAAAAAACAAAACTAAATGTGTTTGCAAAAGTGTGCACACATTTAAACTAATACTTTGTTGAAGCATCCTTTGCATTGCTGTCTTCAGATAACCCCACAGATTTTCAATCGCATTCAGGTCTGCGCTGGGTCATTTTTTCTGACAAAGCCATTCCTTTGTTGATTTTAAATATGTGCTTTGGATCATTATCGCGGTATAAGATAAGCCTGAATGTTTTCTTTCAGTATTGACTAGTTTAAAATGCTCTCCACTTTTATTAAGGCCCTAGCTGAAAAAAGCAACCCCAAAGAAGGATGCTGCCACCTCTATACCTCACTGTAGTATGATGTTTCTTTGGTGACGAGCAGTGTTGTTTTTGTGCTAAACATAACTTTTAACATTTATGACCAAAACTTCAACCCTGTTTTTCTTTGTAAGAAAATGCTTCTGTGTTGCCACCCTAGCCCAGACCTACAAAGAATACGGGAGATTGTTGTCACATGTACCACACAGCCAGAACTTGCCAGAAATTCCTGCAGCTCTTTCAATGTTGCTGTAGGCCTCTTAGAAGCCTCCCTGACCAGTTTTCTTTGTCTTTTAAACAATTGTGGAGGAACGTCCAGTTTTTGGTTGTCATTGTTGCGTCATATTTCTCCACTTGATAATGACTGTATTTACTGTGCTCCATGATATAGCCAATGCTTTAGAAATTCTTTTGTACCTTTCTCCTGACTGATACTTTCTAACGGTGAGATCTCACTGATGCTTTGGAAGCTCTCTGTGGATCATGACTTTTGCTTTAAGCTGCAACTAAGAAAATACCAGGAAAGCCTACTAGAACAGCCGAACTTTATTATAGGTTATTCAAATGGTGACCGGTGTGTACTGACTCATATTTAATGAGTTTGAATATAATTTGCTTAATTTGAACACAGCCATATTCCCAGTTATAAGAGGGTCTGCACACTTCATGTCATTTATTCATACATAGTAAATGGTTATCGTGACTGTTCTAATATCTGTGGTTGGGCTATTGACAAATCTTGAAAAATTGTGAAAATATGCATGTAGGTGTATTCATAGTCAAAAGGTCTCATGTGGTCTAATAGTGGTATGAATGGCCAATGGGGGTGGTACTAATAAAACAATTAACAGTCTGTGCTTGGATCTGGAATGGTATACCCACATATTTACTGGGCAGGCCTACAGAAATACTCACACACTGAATGCCTAATACAATAATTTTTTTGTCTACATATTTGGATGATTACATGCTTAATCTTTTGATAAACTAACGTAACCTCACACTGTTGGAAAAAAACACTATTACTATACTGTGCATGAAACTAATATGGACAGCATTTCATTAGGTTTTGATTATTTAATTAGTTAATATTTGTACTAAAGATCGTTTAAAAGCCAAAACCACCACATGAAATATTTTTTTAAGCAGTTTAGTTTATGCAGTTTCCTAAAATCACTTAGTTCTCCAATGCTGATGCTTAATTAAGCTTTTTTTCCTCTTTGATGTAATAGACTTACTGTTGCATTGTTTTCAATTTAGGAAGAGATACTAAGGCTGAGTCCGGTCCAGTGAAAAATTCGAGGGAAACCTTAAAGAACAAAAGGGTTCAATGTAAGCATATTTTTTTTTTTACATTAATTATAAACTAGACTATTAAATTATTACCTATTAAAATTGCAATTGCATGATTTAATTGCAAATTTTTGAGATGTTTCCCCGTTCTGCCGTTTGATAATGTTTTGTCCAACTGTATATGTATGATTTTATGCATTGAGCTTCAATCACTTTACTACCTGATTTTTTTTAATTGAGATGTTTCCCTAGCTTGGCGTTTGATACAAATGTTATGTCCAACTGTGTGTATGTATGTGTATGTATATGTATGTGTATGTATATGTATATG
>JAOTRA010000029.1:8246209-8257137 GCA_026260255.1 Pseudolaguvia tuberculata
TTATGATTTTTGTTAACTTCTCATAAAATCTGATATGCATATGATATTGAGTCAAAAACATGCAAATCGATTTGTGGGTAAACCTATCAGCAAACATTAGCAAAACTTCGGGTGAAAGATACTAACAAATAATTAGGCAAGCATATAAACTTAGTATACCAAGTTGCTGGGATTTTGATTTTTATACCAGTATTCATTTGTGGATAATCCTTCATTAGTATGATTCTTCAAAAATCTACTGTAAAAGAGTGATCTGCATGTTGCATGCATGATTTTCAGATTGCCTCAAGAATATAGTTGATCACAACGAATAATTATTTTTGATAAAAATATAGAGGGTGCAAACACTGTAATAAGCTACAGTGTGCTTGAGGTAAAAAGAATTATGATGGGAATGCATGCGTGCCCTTTAGGTCTAGGATCAGTTTTCAATGGAGAGTTTATAAGGTCATCGATTCCAGAAAACAGCCATTAATAAGATTAACAATGTAATTACATTTTTAGTATGAGAATTATAAATATAGAGACCGTTTTTTATGTTTTACTGGAGTGGTTTATATTTCTTTTTAGAGAGGTACATTGTTGAAAAAAAAAGAACCTTATTATTAGTATCGTTTTATCGTTTACACTAAAAATTTTTCGGTGACTCACCTCTGGGCTTTAAAAAATGAGATTAGCTCAGAATTAATATTGTCACATTGCTGAGAAGAAGACGGATTCCATGCTTAGCTCATTTCCATCCACTAGAAGAACAATGTTTTTTTTTTTTAAACCTAGTCTATTATGCTTCTCAATCCAGTTTTATAGAGTTAAGCTCTAATAGTTTTAATTTAAAAGTGTGAAGGACAAATGCAAAGGAAAGGGATTTCGGCTATAGTGCATTTATAAATAAGAAACTAACAATGAAAAAGCTGTGGACATTTGGAGTTTGTTAAATCCAACGCGTATATTTCAGGTGCGGTAAACTAAACAATTATTATAAAGAGGCATTCACATTTACAGCATTTGGATGTAATACCTATCGTGAGCAGTTTAAAAATGTTAAAGTATATCACTGAATACATTAATACTAGTTCAATCACACACTAAGACTACCATAAGTGTAAACATTTGCTGGGAGGGAATACAGCAGGGTAAGCATATAACCAATTCTTAATAAAAGTTTAATTAAGGTCTATTATAATAAATCAGCTAATAAACATGAAATGGCACTGAGATTCACTCTGTGGTCGTGGTCTAAACCTTCGGTCTGCTGGTTCTTTACAGGTTAAGTAGTTACTCTAAGATGAGTACCAACTGTTCAGATGAGTTTTTCCAGGCCAGGAATCATGCAGAACAGACATTTAGGAAGATGGAGACTTACCTACAACACAAGCAGCTGTGTGATGTGCTTTTGATCGCTGGTGACCACAAGATCCCTGCACACAGGTAAATATTTTTCCAGCAAAACTGGGATTCCAATCATTGTGATTATAATCTGTAAAATGTAGGCCTGTATGCTTAACCAGACAGGAGATACTTTGTTGACAGAAATAGGTACATTTATTGAAAAGAATTTGAGGTAGGACGGAGTGGGGCGATGGTAGGAGAGGAGCAGGCTTGTTACTGTTACGAAATGCCAATGCCAAGGAGAATGTTGTAGAGCCTTGACATAGCCAGGAGCTGATGGAGCATCAACAGGTAGCCGTGTCAGGCTAGTAATGGACCATGACCAATTGGATCTCCAGTGTAAAAGTAAATGTTTTATTCAGTAGGCTTTATCCATTTCTCTGAAGCCTGAGTTGGTCACAGAGGTTCTTGAACATAACATTGCAAGCGCTTAGTTGGGTGTGCGTTGAAACATTAAATATCATATAAAATTCAGTTTTATTCATAAACAACATTTTCAGGGTCATTGTCTCAAAGCAGCTTTACCCATTCAAAAAATAATTATGAAAATCAGTAAAACCATGACCATTTGTCCATGATGAGCAAGCTAGAAACTCCATAGAGTGGGACTAGTAAGAAACGTTGAGAGGAACGAAACTCAACAAGGTACCCATCTTTATTTGGCTTATGAACAGATAAAGGAAATTGTGCAGTGACCGAGTGTGTTTGTGTGTAAACAGCTGTAGCTAGACTCCTGGTGATGAGGTGACGTCCGAAGTCATTGTAGCAATGTAATGACTATAAGCTGGATACACAACTTTGAGATTGAATCAGCAGATCCAGCGCGGTGGGGTTGCATGTGAACCTCGACAGAAAGAAAGCAAAGGGAAGTTGGAGGGAAACGAAAACAGTTATGTATTGTGACACATAGTGAGACACATTCATAAAAATATTCATTCATTCATTTTCTATCCCACTTATTTCCTAATTTGGGTCACAGGGGTTTGATGGACTATTCCACTGCCCATAGGGTGAAAGGCAGGGGGCAGGTCACATCGCAGGGTCGATCGCAGGGCCACACAAAGACAAACAACCATACACACATGCACTCACTCCTATGGGTAATTTTAGAATCACTAATCAACCCGTGCATGTGTTTGGGAGAAAATGCAAGTGCAGGGAGAACTCTACACAGAAAGACCCCTTGCCTGGGAATCGGACCTTCTTGCTTTTTAAAACAGTTTTGTTTTTATTTTGTTACTTCCAGGCTTGTTTTAAGTGCAGTTTCTGATTACTTTGCTGCCATGTTCACTAACAATGTGCGGGAGGCAAAACAGGATGAGATCAAAATGGAAGGTGTTGATCCGGAAGCATTAAGATCATTAGTTCATTTTGCATATACTGGTCAGTATCTAGTTTATGTATATAAGGCATATGATGCATTCTCTCACTTTATTTAATTTTGTAAAAAAAAAAAAAAAAAAAAAATTTAACAAGACTTTTTTACTTTTCAGGTGTACTTGAGTTAAAGGAAGAGACAATTGAGAGCCTATTAGCTGCAGCGTGTCTTTTACAGCTCTCACAGGTTATTGAGGTCTGCTGCAACTTTCTGATGAAACAACTTCACCCATCCAACTGCCTGGGAATCCGATCATTTGCTGATGCTCAAGGATGCATGTCTTTGCTGAATGTGGCACACAGCTATACCATGGTAAGCTACCACTGTGTTTGTTGTAACATTGTTCAAAGGATGTGAATAAAATAAACGGTTATACCACTTTTCGATTCATTGTCATTCATTCATTCTTGACAATGTAAATATAAACGAAATATCTTAAATATGAAATGCTTTTAAAGCAAAATCATTACTTCCCATAAAATATAATCCACTATATTGGCTCAGTGTGTATCTGCAGGTCTTCTGACTTTCTTGTAAAATAAAGCATAAGCTACATTTTCCAAAAACACCAACGCATTTACTGTTCCCTGGGGCTTCAGGACACAACACACAGACATGCAACTGCCAAAGTGCGGAAACAACTTAGGAAAGACTGTTATCTCCTGAAGGACATCTGCACAGGCTGTTTACACAGTCCCTCCCAAATCAGTGAGGTTAATCTAATCAGAGAACACAAGCAGGGAAACTTCCTTTTCAATCACTTCCCTAATGGACATGGGGAAAACTAGGCTTCCTGCTTCACCATCCGTTGCGTTAAGATTAACAGTTCTGTTTTGAAGCCATTTTTTCCCCTCAATTCATTTATTACATTCTGTTTTTTTGTGCAGCACTGTCAGGGTGACTGGATCCTTAGTGGTTTTAGCTCTATGAGAGATGTCATTAGTTTTTAGTTGTATTTTAAAATGTTTTTACGTCATAAAATTTCATGTAATATTTTTTCTACTGTTAATTCTTCAACTAATTAAAAAAAAATGATTTGCCCACCAAACCATTCTGGGTTTTGTTTTGTCTGTGATTATAATAATAAAATTCAATTTAACAACATAGTTATTTTCATGCATCAAATTTTCAGTAGAATTCGCCAATTTACATGTGGTATGAATACATTTAAGATTAAATCATACACTGCATATTTAACACAGTTACACTGCATAGAAAAATGGTCACAACTGAGTATCAATGTATATTTTGGACTTCTTTATACAATTTCAATTTCAAAACATTCAAATATTTAATTTAAACTATTGTCATTATATATGAAATCAGCTCAAAATAAACTAATTTGGTGAGGTTCAGTGCAACATATGTACTTTTTAACATAAAGAAAACTTTTTAACTGCATAGTACTGACAAATTTTCTAATTAAACCCCACTAATCTTCCAGGAGCACTTTTTAGAAGTCATTCAGAACCAGGAGTTTCTCCTACTTCCTACAACGGAAATAGTCAAGCTACTATGCAGCGATGACATCAATGTTCCAGAGGAAGAGATTATTTTTCAGGCACTGATGATTTGGGTGCGCTATGATGTGCAGCATCGGCAACAGGATCTAGGAACCTTACTCGCCTACATACGCCTTCCTCTTCTGCCACCTCAGGTTTTTTTATGACACACTATCTATCATTGTGATATGTAGAGGAGCATTTAATTTATTGCAATCACTTAGTATAGATACAAAATGTATTGTCTTTTTGAAACATTTTATTAAAAATGACTAAATGCTTGTGTTACAAAATCACTTACTAGTATATTAGTTAAATAAATCATATTCAAAATGTACTTGCACGCCATTTTTCACTGTTAACAAATACCTTAAGGCACCTAAATTTTGGCATATACAGCGGGGCAAAAAAGTATTTAGTCAGCCACCAATTGTGCAAGTTCTCACAAAGAGTCCTGCAGTTTTCATTATATGTATACCTCAACTATAAGATACAAAATTAAAAAAAAAATGTCTAATTTTTAAAGAATTTATTTGCAAATTATAGTAGAAAAGAAGTATTTGGTCACCTAAAAACCAGCAAGATTTCTGGCTCTCACAGACCTGCAACTTCTTCTGTCCTCCACTCGTTCCCTGCATTAATGGCACCTGTTTGAACTCATTTAGCAGTACAAAAGACACCTGTTCACAGCCTCAAACAGTCACACTCCACTATGGCCGAGCAACAGGATAGGAAGACTGAATCGGTAAATAGGTAAGCAGCTTGGTGTGAACAAATCATCTGTGGGAACAATTATTAGAAGATGGGAGACATACAAGACCAATGATAACCTCTTTCTAATCTGGGGCTCCATGCAAAATCTCACCCTGTGAAGTCAAAATGATCACAAGAACAGTGAGCAGAACCACACAGAGGGACCTAGTAAATGACCTGCAGAGAGCTGGGAAAGTAACAAAGGCTACCATTTGTAACATACTATGCCGCCAGGGACTTCAATCCTGCAGTGTCAGATGCATTCCCCTGTTTAAGCCAGTACAAGTCCAGGCCGGTCTGAAGTTTGCTAGAGAGCATTTGGATGATCAAGAAGTGGATTGGGAAAATGTCAGATGAAAACAATATAAAACATTTTAGTAAAACCTCTTTGTGAAACTTCATGATAGGGGTTTTTCTGCAAAATGACCATGACCACTGTTCCATGTAGGAAAGAATGAATGGGGCCATTTATTTTTTGAGTGAAAAAATACATTTTCACTCAGATTTTGAGTGAAAACCTCCTTCCCAAAAGCACTGAAGGTGAAACGTGGCCTTCAGAATGACAATGATCCGAAACACATTACCCGGGTAATGAAGGAGTGGCTTTGTTTGAAGCATTTTAAGGTGCTGTAGTGGCCTAGCCAGTCTCCAGATCTCAACCCCATAGAAAATCTATGGAGGGAGTTGAAAGTCCTTGTTGCCCAATGCCAGACCCAAAACATTACTGATAGGGGAGATCTGCAGGAATGGGTCACAATATCAGCAAAAATGTGTAAAATCTTGTATTGTCTTACATAAAATGTTTGGCCTCTGTCAAGTATTGAGATGAACTTTTGTTCTTGATCAAATAATTATTTTTGACTAGAAATTGCAAATAAAAAAAAAAAAAAATCAGGCAATTATTTTCTGGATTTTTTCCTCATTTTGTCTCTCATAGTTGAGGTATACCTATGATGAAAATTACAGGCCTCTCTCATCTTTTTAAGTGAGAGAACATGCAGAATTGGTAGCTGACTAAATACTTTTTGGCCCACTTTATTCTAGCAAAGTGGTCATACAAAACTTTTTTTCAGATAATTGCACAGTAAAAGTATTGTAACAAAAATATTTGTCTGAATATTTTCAACTACTCTTAATAATCATAAATCAAAAGTTCACTTTAAAGTATTGTAAACATTATTTTAGAAAGGTTTTTGGAGCATGGGAGCTATGGAGCTCTGGAAATTTGCCCATTCACTCAAAAAAAGCACGCATGCAATGCATTTGGGCAATGATGCTGGCGCAAGAAGCCAGCATCATTATTCCTTAGAATACCTCATCCAAGTGGTGTTAAGATGAGGTCAGGGTACTATCAACATGACTGGTTTCTTTTTCAATTTAAACAAAACAAATGTTTATAAACTTTTTCACAAATACACAACAGGATACTATTTTATTAAAAAAGTTATCATGAAAATGTAGAAATTGTGAATGACTAATTATAAGAGAAAGGGCCATTTGTGCTAAGATATTATGCTATACCTTGTGTTATAATTCAGAGATTTGCCACTGTGTTTGTTGTAGCTCCTTGCTGACTTGGAAAACAATAAGATGTTTTCTGAAGATTTGGAATGTCAAAAGCTGTTGATGGAGGCTATGAAGTACCATTTGTTGCCAGAGCGTCGAACAATGCTACAAAGTCCAAGAACCAAACCACGCAAGTCCACAGTAGGGGCTCTCTATGCAGTAGGAGGCATGGATGCATCAAAAGGTGGTCATTTACACAGTAATTTATAAGGTGTTATTTATATAGTATTGTACCATTAATGTCATGTATTCAAACTCTAATACAAAAACACAATTTGAATTTATTTAACAAATTTCTAATTAAAATTTTTGGTTAAACAAAACTATGCTTTCAGGTTCTACAACAATAGAGAAGTATGATCTTCGTACTAATACATGGATTCAGGTTGGCGTAATGAATGGCCGGAGGCTTCAGTTTGGTGTTGCAGTCATTGATAACAAACTCTATGTGGTGGGGGGAAGAGATGGCCTCAAGACTTCTAATATGGTAGAGTGCTATGATCCACTCACTAAAGTTTGGTCAACCATGCCTCCTATGTCAACGCACAGACATGGACTAGGTACATCTTTTTTTTATGAAACACCTCTGAAGATTTTTTATTTTTTTTACAAGAATAACAAACAATCTACAAATCAAAAAATGATAATTTGTTTACTGATTCAATAGTTAAAAGAAGTTTAAAGTATACTTATTACTAGTGTTGTATGGTGGGCTTGCTGTCAGTGAGCATTTGTAAACCACAGTTACACATACCTTACATATCATTGATACAGTTTACACAGCTATGAGAAAATAATAAGCATATTATGCATGACTGACATTATATGGCACTAGGAGCTTTGTTGCCTCTGTAAAGCTCTTCAGACTGTCAAAGTCAGAATCATTAATGTCTTTTACTCACATAAAATAGTAAATGCTGCCAACAATATGGCTCGTTGCGCTCTGTGCTAGCTGTAATCCACTCAAACCGCTCATAGTTGCAAACTTTGAAGTATGGCACAAATTTTTTCTGCCTTTTGTTTGTGAATTCAGTTTGTTTATACTAATTTCTTCCTATTGTCTTAAAATTGTAAAATGACGTTTATAAGATCTGGTGTAGCGGCGCTGGTAACTGTGGCTGTCATTCTTTATCACTTACACAAGTTTAAATTATACACAAACCGGTTTACTAAACAGAAGTGACACACAACTTTTAACAAAAAGCTAGCACTGACTGTAGCATTGTACCTGAGCTTTTTGATGTAGGATAGTCCAGTTTATCCCAGTGGACATAGTAAACACTAATTAAAATGATAAACAATTAAGACATTTTTTCACACAATCCTATTAAAAATCCTAAAAATCAAAAATGTCAATGTCAAGTCCACTTAAAAGTAGAGGAAAAAAAACACTGTCAAGCTAAAAACATTATTTTTGAATGTGAAAAAAGTTCAATAAACAAATGTTTATGTTTATTAAGCATAAAAATGTTTACTAAGACTAATCTGTCTGAATTTGACAATCTCAAGAAAATTAGTTCAGAATAAACAAGTAAAGACAAGATTTAGGGAAAGGGATTAAATTTTTGTCACATACATGATTATACAACATATACAACATATATTGCAATGTTTTCTTCGCATCTATGTTGGGGGTCAGAGCACAGGGTCAGCTATTGTACAGCGCCCCTGGAGCAGGATGGGTTAAGGGTCTTGCTCAAGGACCCAACAGTGGTAGAGGTGGGGCTAGAACCCAGGTCTTCCTGGTTAACCTTAAGCATTGAGCCACCACTATCCCTATTAATATTTAGGCATTTTAAGCAACCACATCTATTTACTTAATGGCACTAGAACAAATTGGACATGATTAAAGCCAATCCATTAGCTTGTCTGTGTATGTAAATCTAGAGACTGTACAATCTACTAAAAGTACACACTAATACATATGTAAGAAAATCAAATAAGGTGAAACATCTAAAACACCAGTCACAAATCAGTGGATGCCAACGCGGTAAACAACAGACAACAAAATATTTGTCAAAGAAATTGCAAGCAATTCTTAATAAATTTGGTGGAACTTACAGGACCTTCATAAAATAGACACACAGTAAGGTTTCCACTAAAAGTGCCAATACAAAATAGAGTTCAAATGATAGTTTATATATTAAGAGTCAGAAAGCAACAGCCAGAGATTTATTACAAAAGCACGAAAGACCTTTCGGCTGCGGAAATGGCAAGATGCTGCATGAATACTCAATGCTTACCCCTCATAACCAGTCACACGGCAGATTATTCAACGTATAGTGCTTTATTTAAAAAGAACCCTTTAATTATTATCATAATTTTATGTTCAATAAATTAACTCTGCTGCAAGATGATATTACGGCCATAAATAACAATAACAGCGCAAAGTGGCATAGTGGTCAGCACAGTTGCAAAAAGGTCCTGTGTTCGATTCCTGGGCAAGGGATCTTTCTTTGCAGAGTTTACATGTTCCTTCTGCATAGGTTTCCCCCAGGCACTCCAGTTTCCTCAGACAGTCCAAGTACATGTACATTAGGTTGATTGGTAATCCTAAATTGCCCATAGGAGTAGTGTGTGAGTGATTGCTTGTCTATGTGTGCCATGCGATGGACTGGCAACCTGTCCAGGATGTACCAGCAAACCCCAGTGACCCCGAATTAGGGAATAAGTGGCTAAGAAGATGAATGTATGAATGAAATACCAATAAATGAAACATGAATGAAATTTTTCTCAGGAATTGCAGTCTTGGAAGGACCAATGTATGCAGTAGGAGGGCATGATGGATGGAGCTATTTAAACACAGTGGAGAGGTGGGACCCACAGGCAAGACAATGGAATTATGTGGCTAGTATGTCCACTCCTCGCAGCACAGTAGGAGTCACTGCTCTCAATGGAAAGTAAGTTATTTTTATCTTCTTTTTGCACATGTAAACTAATGTTGTATCATTTTCAATATGCATTACACCACAGTACATTAATAAAATTCATTGACTTGTGAAAAACCAGAAATATCTTTATAGAAGATAACACTGTCACCCTGAAAGCAGCATTCTTGAACATAATCGTTAATTAGCAAACGTATACATATTAATTAAAATACTGTATAATACTCTTTCTGAATCTCATAAAGAAACACACTCTAGGGTGTTCACTAAAGAAATGCATGCAAGAAATCGGAATAGGAATCACTTTTTTTCTAAAGAAATCGCTAATAATTTTGTATTGCCATGAGAAAATGTTTTACACAAGTGGAAATTGCAATTCTTGACATTTTTTTGGCTATTTGGCTACGTTAAAATAACAAATTCTACCACAGCTACCTCAACCAACATCTTTAGCCCATGTCTGCACAGAGACATGTGTAGCTGTATGCACAAATTTATCGAAAAGCTATTTTGTCCAGACAAATCAAGAGTTATGAGAGAATTTAAATTTCATTTAAATTAAGGCTTCCAGAATGTTCATGTTTTAAATTTGAAACCAACGCCATTGCATTTTTATTTTTACAGCCTATATTTATACTTTGTGACATGATGATCCTAGTCACACACTGCTACGTCAATGACAAAAACAACAGTGCTTGTTCACATATAGTACATGGTTCTTAATTATTCTGCTCCGTTTTTTTGGGTTTGTATACTGTGAGGAAGGTTTATATGCATGGTTCAAGTCTTCTTCTTTTTTGTTTATCAGAATGTACAGCGCCCCATGCTGGTCTGGCATGTATACTACATTTTTGTCTATTTTGTGAATACGCAGATATTTTGAGGCTACCTGTTTACAGAATTTATTTAAAAAGAAAAATTGATTTGGGATAGCTCTGGCTTTTGTGCCATGAGACTCCAAAAATGAGCACAATGTTGCTGTGTTGGATATATACTACATAAATAGTATAGATAGATAGATAGATAGATAGATAGATAGATAGATAGATAGATAGTTTACATGTTCTCCCCATGTTTGAGTGGGTTTTCTCTGGGTATCCCGGTTTCCTCCCACAGTCCAAAAAAAAAGAACATTAGATCAATTAGTGATTCTAAATTATAGGAGTGTGTGTATGGTTGTTCATCAATGTGTGGCCATGCGATGGTCTGGCAACCGATCCAGGGTGTACCCCTGCATCTCATCCTATGTGCAGTGGGATAGGCTCCATCAGACCACAATCCCTGGATAAGGAAATAAAATGAATCAATGATACATATCATGATAGGGTGGCGCGGTGTTGTAGTGGGTCCTGGGTTCGATTCCCGGGTCTGGGGACTTTCTGTGTGGAGTTTGCATGTTCTCCCCGCGCTTGTGTGGGTTTCCCCCGGGTACTCTGGTTTCCTCCCACTGTC
>JAOTRA010000029.1:8266447-8281613 GCA_026260255.1 Pseudolaguvia tuberculata
ACACACACACACACACACACACACACACACACACACACACACACACACACACACACACACACACACACAGAGTTTAGAAACCACAGAGTACTCCTACACATAGCCTTAGAGCTAACATTGCTTTTTATAGTTGGAATAATGAGTCAGAATCTGGTCATTTGCTGCAACAAAAAGACCACAAAAATCATCACTGTCGCTGCTTAAAAAATAGAAGAAATAAAGTATGAATACTTTGGCTTCGTTAAGTAACAGGAAAATTTCAAAGTAAGATTAAAAAAAAAAACAACAACTACCTTATCAGCCACTAGAGGGCGCCTTTATTATTTATTAAATTAATTTTATTTTATTTTATTATTATTTTTTTTTTTTAATGGTTGCTAAACATTGGTGGATTTTCTCTTGTTTACCGCAGGAATAATGTGTATAAGAAATCAGTGAACAATGGAATTCATCTTGGAATAACAAGCAGTCCAAAATCATAAAGGTCACAGGTCATGGATACAGGGCTCGTGACCTCCAGATGGTACAAGAAATTAGCCTGTTCTGCACTATTAGAACTTAATAGCAAAACATAGTAAACTTAGTGCTTAGTAAAAAAAAAAAAGACAACCAACACCACCTTCTGACATCTTTTAGTCCTGAGGAAAAAATAAATTATGATTTGGTTTGGTTTTCCAAATACCAAACTACCTGACAGTGAAAGGAACGTCTAATAGTGGTTCTGATTGCAGTCTATAGCAGCTCGTATTTGTATTGTCACGCCTTGTATTTGTATTGTCTCATTTTTTGTATTGCCTCGTTTTTTCAAACAGCAAGTTAAATTGACATACATTTTAAACATGCACAACCAACCTGCCAAAGGTTTGTGGTCACATGAGCATCACAAACAGATGCAATTTCAAACATCTTTTTCCAGATATATTTCCATTTTGCTATTTTATGAAGCTCCACTCCTCTAGTAACTTTCTACTACAATGTGAATCTTGAATGTGAGATAAATCTACAATCAGCAACAATGTTAGTGAGATCAGACACAAATGTCAGGTTAGGAGGTCTAGGGTGCAGTCAGCAATTCAGTTCAAATCAAAAATTATTAGTGGACAAGATCACTTGTCACTTGCAAAACAAGTTGCACTTGTTTTTTTTCCACTCTAATAATAACAAAACAGTCATAATGGAGTTTAAGGGCTTGTCATTGTCATGCTGGAACATTGTTGAAGTCCAGTGATGGAATAATGAAGTCGATTAAAAAAAGAACGTAAGGTGATGATCAGAATCAGAAAGAGCTTTATTGCCATGTAGGTTTGCACTTACAAGGAATTTGCTTTGGTGAAAGAAGCTACCAGTTGCACATTTCTAATTAACAGGAAATAAAAAAGTAAGAAACAAATAAGGAAATAAAATAAAATAGAAATTTTTTACATGAGAAATAAATAAATGAGTGATATTGAACAGAAGATGAGTTGCAGAATGATACTGCACAGTTGGCTGTCCTGGTGCTCATTGCTGTGTAGCATTGGCAAGACGGCAAAAGAGTAATTTTCTTGTCTCTTTTTTCCCAACTCTGGATGTGTTCAGTTCTTGGAGAGTGGGCAAGGGTGCACCAATTATCATTTCAGCTATACGAACGCTGTGGTCTTCTGATGTCTGATTTTGTAGCTGAACCAAACTAGACAGTAAAGAAAGTGCACAGGACTGACTCGATGATGGCTGAATAAATCTGTTTGAGCAGCTCCTGTGGCAGGTTGAACTTCTTCAGCAGGCGAAGGAAGAATTCTGATGGGCCTTTTTAACAATGGAGTCAGTGTGGTTGTCCCACTTCAGGCCCTGAGAGACGGTAGTGCCCAGAAACCTGAATGACTCCACTGCTGCCACAGTGCTGTCCATGATGAAAAGAAGGGGGAGTGTAGGGAGGGTTTCTCCTGAAATCCACAATCATCTCCACAGTCTTGAGCGTGTTAAGCTCCAGATTGTTATGACTGCACCAGACAGCCAGCTGCTGAACCTCACCTCTTTATGCAAACTCGTCACTGTCACTGATGAGACCGAAGACCGTGGTGTCATTTGCAAACTTCAGGACAGAAGGGTCTTGAGATGTGCAGTCATTGATGTATAAGGAGAAGAGCAAAGGAGAAAGAACATATCCCTTGGGGGCACAAGGGATGATGACTAAAATAGAAAGTAAGTTTGCACTTGACTGAAAAAGTCAAAGATTAAGTCAAGAAGAGCGCTTTATTAAGGAGTATTTTACTTACGTTCAGATTTAGATTAGATGGGTATTCCTCTGAACCAATTTGTAAATGCTTTTGTTAGTGGTTTAGATGTTCTAAATTAGTACTTTGCCCAAAAGGTCACTCAGATAATTCCTGAGTTTATGTCTGAAAGGATGCCGTTTGTAATTTCTTGTAAATTGTAAAGTTTGACATTAGTTCTTTTTAGTTTTATTTTTTCTTGGTATAATCACAATTCAATGCCTGCTTGGAAAAAATATTAATTATCACATTTAGAATAGTGATCTTTTCAATTAATTAAATAACCCTATTAGCAAATTACTAGTTTGTAATTAAATACAACATAGCCTGTATAAAATACATTAAATTATACATTAAATCATTAATTTAAAACTGACCTTGTGACGTTTGCACTTTATTTCACTCATTCTGACATTCAACCAGCATTTCTATCTCTGAAACCTGTACGCCCTTGAAAAGAACCCCTCCCATCATGGTTGACATACAACCTCTTTAAGGCCTCTCACTGTTTAAGACTCCATGACCTTAACCGACACATTGCCTTCCAGCCAAGAACCAGGGTGTACACATAAATCTTTTTGCTCAAAACAACTTTTTACAGAACTCTATAAAATGAAACACATGCCAAAGTCTGTACTAAGATCTTCAAGGGCAAAAAGTAAAATTGTAAGAAGTGCTAATATGGCAGAGGCGAACCAAGATAAAGTTGGGGGCCCAGGCAAAATGTATATACAAACCCGATTCCAAAAAAGTTGAGACACTGTACAGATTGGGAATAAAAACAGAATGCAATGATGTGGAAGTTTAAATTTTTTATTCAGAATACAACACATATAACATTTCAAATGTTTAAACTAAGAAATTGTATTATTGTAAGAGAAAAATAAGTTGATTTTAAATTTCATGGCATCAACAAATCTCAAAAAAGTTGGGACAAGGCCATGTTTACCACTGTGTGGAATCCCCTCTTCTTTTTATAACAGTCTGCAAATGTCTGGGGACAGGGGAGACAAGTTGCTCATGTTTAGGAAGAGGAATGTTGTCCCATTCTTGTCTAATACAGGCTTCTAGTTCTTCAACTGTCTTAGGTCTTCTTTGTCGCATCTTCCTCTACGAGTGAAAGATCTGGACTGCAGGCTGGCCATTTCAGTATCCGGATCCTTCTCCTATGTAGCCATGATGTTGTAACTGATGCAGAATGTGATCTGGCATTGTCATGTTAGAAAATGCGAGATCTTCCCTGAAAGAGATGAGGTTTTTTATTTATTACACTGCCACATGTTGTAAATAAACTATCTATCTATACACTTCTGGTTAGATGCTAAATGCATTTCATTGGCTCTATACATGTACCTTGCACAATGACAATAAAGTTGAATCTAATCTAATCTGGATGAGAGCAAATGTTGTTCTAGAACTTGGATATACCTTTTAGCATTGATGTTGTCCTTCCAGATGTGTAAGCTGCTATAAGCTAGAACACACACACATTCATGCAACCCCATACCATCTTCAGATATAGCCCAGATTTCCATTACAGTAGCATTCCTGTATGTGATGCAGTGCTGTCTAAGGGCCAGAAGATCATACTGGGCATCCAGTATGGTCTTCCAGCCTTGACCCTTACACACAGAGATTGTTCCCGATTCTCTAAATCTTTGGATGATATTATGCACTGTAGATGATGATAACTTCAAACTCAATTTTTCTCTGAGAAACTCCTTTCTGATATTTTCGCCGCAGCATTTGGGGAATTGGTGATCCTCTGCCCATCTTGACTTCTGAGAGACACTGCCAGTCTGAGAGACTCTTTTTATACTCAATCAAGTTGCAAATTGGTCCTCCATCTGATTGTTTTTTCAAATCGGGTTTGTATATAAGTATATATATATTTTTTTTTTCCATAAATTGTCATGTCATGTTTCTTTAAACCTATGATTAGGTTTTTTTATTAATGAATGAATAAATGAATGAATTAATTATTGATTATGAATTGGTTATTAATTGATTGATTCATCTTCTACTCTATTTATTCCCTAATTCGGGATCACTGGGGTTTGATGGAGTCTATGCCTAGACAGGTCCCCAGTCCATTGCAGGGCCACACATAGACTAGCAACCATACACTCAAACTCACTCCTATGCGCAGTTTAGAATCATAAATCAACCTAATGTATATGGTTTTGTACTGTGGGACTAAACTGGAGTACCTGGAGAAAACATGCAAAATCCCAGAAGCCGACCATGCTAACCACTACGCCATCTAGGTTGTTTTTATATACTTAATTCGAATGTACTTTATATATCTTTTCATATGCTTTTTATATAGCGCTGAATAACATTCCACAAGATGGCAACATTGATTCATTCTGATACTATCACTGATGGGAGATTCACCTTTCTTCCATCCTGAAAAGGTAAAGAAGTAAAAACACACTGATGCATTCCTGACTACACCATAAAATACACAAATGCTAAAAATTCAAAAACAAAAGAATCACAAGTTTAATGCCTTTTTTTCTTGAAAACACAACAAATAAGTTTAAAAATGCAAAAAAATATAAACTGCAATTTATAGCAGTAATTATTACAACATCTAAAGATAGTAAATGTTACTATTGCATAGTCATGTTTCAGTCTTTTAGTTTTAGATTTTCATACATTTTACTGTGTAAAAATAGAAACTCCATGGCTGAGAAAAGAAATCTGTCTATTTTTGTGTTACACTGGCTAGTAAGATTATAAATAATAGATTATGTATTGTAATATTATTGTATATATCGTTGAGAATTGCAAATACTGGAATAAGAACATTTCCATATAATTTTTTAGAGTCTGTGAAATGAACTGGTGTATATAATTCGGTTATAATTAGATAAAAACATAAAAATTTTCAGAAGTGCTCCTTTTGTTGTGTTTTTCCACTTAATTCAGTAAAAAAAAAAAGCTTGTTCTTGGTAAGCAGCTGTAATTTAAATTAATGTAATATTACATGAAACTTGCTCTATGTTGAAAATG
Organism: Pseudolaguvia tuberculata; assembly: GCA_026260255.1. Classification (NCBI taxonomy): domain Eukaryota; kingdom Metazoa; phylum Chordata; class Actinopteri; order Siluriformes; family Sisoridae; genus Pseudolaguvia; species Pseudolaguvia tuberculata. The sequence goes on from JAOTRA010000029.1 coordinate 8,271,718, forward strand.
CTTGTAATTCATTTTTACTTCATGAAATCATACTAATCATATACTAATAGTTTAGTTATTTTAGTAATCGACTAAAATATATATATTTTTTCTGCAACTGAAACTAGTTAGGACGGCAAGGTGGCGTAGTGGTTAGCACGGTCGCCTCACAACAAGAAGGTTCCCGGGCCGAGGGATATTTCTGTGCGGAGTTTGCATGTTCTCCCCGCACTTGTGTGGGTTTCCTCCCACTCCGGTTTCCTCCCACAACATGCAGATTAGGTTGAGTGGTGATTCTAAATTGCCCATAGGAGTGAATGTGTGTGAATGATTGTTTGTCCATGTGTGGCCCTGTTATGGACTGGCGACCTGTCCAAATACATTATGAACGTTATATGATTAAAACCATGAGCATGTTATTTATAAGTTAGCAATGTGATTACCTTTTCTAATAGATATACTCTATATTGATTAACAAGAAATGAAGGAGAATCTACTGAATTGGTTATAGGATAGTAAATATTAATTTCACAGAGTGGTTAAATTGTACTTGGAAATATGTAAGCTCTGAATGAACTGTTCATAAAAAATTTAGCCTGGACCTCTACTTAAAAAAATATTGATTAACCAAATATTCTATAAACTAGCCCAAGGCTAAACTTAAACAGCGTGTGAAGCAACAAAGATGAACGGCTAAATTATTAAGGCAAACATGAATAAAACAAATGCATTTACATAATCCTTGTATAACATAAAGTGCTTTGCTCACTTTCTTTTTGCTCAAAGAAAAAGTTAATTTGTTTAGATTAAAAAAAAACCAACAACAACAACTATTGATACCTTTTGATTTCCTGTCTTGATTTAATGTCTTGTTTCTGATTGGCAGACAACATTTTTGTGACAATAAAAGAATGGAGTCAAAGAGGACCCTTTTTCAGGTCTCAGTCTGTAAAAAAAGCAGTGATACGTATACCGAACCTGCAGGGATTAAGTCCTTCATCAATACTCTGTGCTATAAGAGTCAACAATTTATATAAAAAAAAGTGATTATTTGTTAAAATAAATAGAAATACATTAACATAACACACAAGTAATGCACTGCCTCTCAAAACACTATGAAAAAACGTATACAAAACAAAAAAAGTTATCATGTTATCCAAGAAGTAAGTGCAAACATTTCTTTTAAAAAACATCCCTTTTAATATCATCATGTTTTAGATAGTGTATGTAAAAATCTTAGATGCTGCCGCCAAATGTTTCTCATGAAACACTATGGTATTATGCTTAGCCTCTCAGGACAATGGAGTGAAAAGGCAGAGACATTTCATTTCATTTCATTTCATTTCATGCTCTGTCTCATAACCTCCAGATGTTCACCTCAAACATTTCCAGTGATTCAGGTAGGTAAGCTTAACTGCCCAAAAATCGCCTAGGGCTCAGGTAATGAAGTGCAAGCTCTATGCAATTTTAATTGGGCCTTCAAATTAAAATCACAGGTAATGTGCTTCATGCATCACAAGCTTAAGGAACAAGAATAGTTCAAGATAATTTGTTTGTGCGAAAAGAGCCCTCCCTTGAGTGCCACGAGCCATTGAATTGTGAGAGGAGCTGACTAATGTCAAAGAGATGAGCTGGCCTCAGCTACGCATCATCTACACAATGACATCCAGTGTCCATAATTACTCACTGCTCTAAATTAGACCTCCAGATTTCCTTGTCATGGGCTGAGAGCTTTTGGGGTGAAGGCACAGGAAGTGAAGGCTGATGAATAATGCCTGTTGCTGCTCTGTTGAGTATATCTATGACAGTCTTGTAAACACGTGAAAAGAATATAAAATTCACAAGCAATTTTTTCCCAGTGACTACGTGCGTCTGGTTTACTCCAAGTAGCCCAAGGCATATATGTTTTCCCTTGGACAGACACTAGGAGAATACAATATAAGATTAGAAGCTTCATTAACTACATGAGGCATGCATAAAAAAATTTTCAAGCATCTTTTACCTTAAAATGGAATACCTGATAGTTTGTTTGTTCACAATTACATACATTATATAATACACATGTAAGTTACAATGTTTTATCCTACAAGCATAATAGTATTTGTTTAAATCTAAAGGTATATTACAGAGGACATAATTTAATTTTAAATTGAACATACAAAGTTAAGTCTGTTTAATAAGAAGCAATAGTATTGGGTATAATATTCAGGGGTTGAGCCTGATATACACACCACCATCCATGCCAAATCATCCATCTCAGTGTCTGCATCTGCTTTATTTTTTTCTCTTAAGTTTTCAAAAACAGTAACATTAGAAATGTCAGTTTCCAGGGCCAATTCAAATGATGTATTGTGATATAAAGTTGATATTCAATTAGTTATTAAATTAATTTTATTTGTTACATTTTCAGTAGTGTGTAGTGTGAACTTTACATTTCCCTCACTTAATTCAAAAACATCTGTTACTCACCGAAACATTCATTCATTCATTCATTCATTCATTCATTCATCTTCTTGACCGCTAATTTGGGGTCACGGGGAACATGACAAGTATTATTAACAATACATATAATTTCATTAACAAGGACCCCTTCACAAAAAATACCAACTTGTTATAATTCAAAAATACTGAATAAACATTGACAGAAGATCTTATTTGTGCTTTCTATCTCTGAAGGCATAATAATTTCCCTTAAACTGTAATCCACACTGAGTTAGCAAACATGGGTGCAAGTATTATCAGCAGCTGCTGCAAGTCTGTGCCCCAGCTGCTCTGTACCCATCTTCGCTCAGCTGTCCATAGCAAAGCAGCTTTTGAACAGTCTATTAACTCTGCATCGCACAAAAAAAAGCAATCAGAACATGAGGAGTACTCCTGTCAGACCAGATGGTAAGAGAGATTAATCATGCCATTATATTAGTGCTTTATAATAGTTCAAATAAAACTAATTAAGCTGACTACTCTTTTCAAATCTTGTAATATGGACGATGCTGAAGCCACACCACAATGACTTTTAACTGCCAAGCCTTGACATGGTGGGAGAAATTAAGGTTTTGACATTAGCTCAACATTACCTTTTTATACAGCAGATATGGCTTTAATGAAGATGTTACATTAAAATTTCATCAGGCTATTCATCAAACAAACGCTCACTGTAGACTTTAAACTGAGTCATTCATCTAACTGGGCCCATTACATAATAAGCAAAAAAAATGTGTGGTTGCATGGTATCGATCAGGTAAAAAAATCCCATAAGTAATTTTTCCAAATTATTGGTGGCCGGTGCGGTGGCGTAGTGGATAACAAGAAGGTCCCAGGTTCGATCCCAGGGCAAGAGATCTTTGTGTGCAGAGTTTGCATGTTCTCCCCTCTTGCGTGGGTTTTCTCCAGGTACTCCGGTTTCCTCCCACAGTCCAAAAACCAAAAAAGCAGATTAGATCGTTTGGTGATAGTAAATTGTCCATAGGAGTGTGAATGTGAGAGTGTGTGTGTGAATGTTTGTTCGTCTATGTGTTGCCCTGAAATGGACTGGTGACCCGTTCAGGGTGTACCCCTGCCTCTCACCCTATGTGCGCTGAGATATGTGCTAGCAGACCCCCGTAACCCCGAATTAGAGAACAAGCGGGTAAGAAGATGAATGAATGATTTCAGAATAATCATGTATTTCTATTGTAAGTATTTTAGTTAGCTGAGTCTGTCCACAAAGCTTTTAAAAATTGTAATTGTATACTGAAATGATTTAAATGCTACTGTAATAGACAAGGAGACACCGGATCCATAATGCAGGGAAGCTCTTTATTAATTCCACAAATATTCAAAGTCAATGAGCAGGCAAAAGTACAGACACTGAGAGAACAGGTAACCAGGCAAACAAATCCAAGATGTGAGACTAGAATCATAAACGGGTATGAAACAAAAGGTCTAAACACAACAAGCAAGATATAAACATGAAATGAATGCTTAGTATGGTCGCTGGGACAAACAATACTTCTTAATGTGCTTAGCTGGGATACTAACTTAAATATGTCGCACTCAGGTAATTACCACTGGGAATTGTGGCTGTTAAAAATACAGTACAGGGTTCCACTTGAAAAAAAATCTCTCATTTCTGCTTAAGGAGAATTTATGAGAAAGCTTTTTGTTAAGATGATCTACAAAAAAATTTAAACATAGTTGAACAACATAAAGTTAAAGAGAATATGCATTCATCTTCTTACCCCCTTATTTCCTAATTCGGGGTCACGGGGGTCTGCCTGAGCCTATACCAGCGCCCATAGAGCGAGAGGCAGGGATATACACTGGTCAGGTTGCCAGTCCATCTCAGGGCCACACATAGACAAACAACCACTCACACACACACATTCACTCCTATTGGCAATTTAGAATCACCAATTGACCTAATCTACGACTGTGGGAGGAAACCCACACCAGCACGGGAAGAACCTGGGACCTGTATTTCAATACTTTTTCAAAAATGTATCAATAATATCATCATGTTTTTTTCTGATGCTCATCACCATTACACTATTTCAATGTGTCTTGAATGAAAAAAAGGAAAACGTTTTAACGATTTGACCGGAATTCTAAACACAAGTGAAAGTAATTACATTTATCTAATCTTACATATACAAGAGATCTAAGCAATGATCACTGGTTTAGAGTTTACCCAAATCCTGTTTCAAAGTAACAAAATGATCCCCGCTTTGTGTTTAATCACAAGCAGACTCAGGTCTTAGGCAGTGCTCTAAAGCTACTTTAGATTAGGATTTAAATAGCAGATTTGCCATTTGTGCTGCATTAAATTGTTTTAGAGAATTTACAGTTATATAGTCTGTATATACAAACATATATATTTCTTTTGATACAATAAATAGGTTTGTACTAAAGTCTTCAAGTTGTCAGTCGCAGAATTAGCATATAAAAAACATCAAACATCTAATTAACAGGCACAACATGAAAACGAAAATACTTGAAATTTAGTACATACTTGCACTTTCAATGAGGTTAAAGCTAAATCTTGTTGCTATGAAATTGAGATGTGTGTGTGTCAGGATGTTTCCATTAATGTTCAATTAATTATCATGAGCTACAGTTCAGCACTGACATTTGCTTCAAGAATTCTAATGAATCTTTTGGTTACGACCCCTGTATCCCTTTATCTTCTTTAAAAAAAACCCTACAAAATATACAATATGCCAAAATGAAAAATCTATGTGAGATACTGTATAGAAGGTAATTTTGTCTTACCTGATTGGATTTGTCATGATCTGGATCTTGTACTTTCTTTCATTCATCTTCTTTCCCGTTTATTTCCTGATTTGGGGTCACGGGGGTCTGCTGGTGCCTATCCCAGCTCACATAAGGCAAGAGGCAAGGGGTACACCCTGGATGGTTTGCCAGTCAATTCATCAAACAGTAAACAGTAAAAAGTAATCCAACCACCAACCAAAATAAAAGAAAAACAGAAACATGAGAAACATAACTGTTGTGCTTTAAAACAGCTGTGTTTTAACACTTGACATGAGAACTAGGCTACACATTGACATCCAAGCAGAAATAACCATTATGAAACATTAGGAAACACATGTAAAATGGGTAAACAATAATTAGGGGAGCTTGACTGGTCAACTTGGCTAAATGTCCTACCTTCAAGAACCCAGCAAGAGAAGCTTGAGACTGGAAAAAAAGGTCAGATGGCTGGGGCCTCCTCTAGCATGATCAAGACAGCTGGGGGCTCCTTCAACATGGTTTTCATCCGCCGGCGTGAAAACCCAAAAATCAATACAAGGAGTACAAGGGCAGCCTCCAGTGGTGGTTGGCAGGTATTGTTACAGGCACGCTTCAAAAGACAATAGAAGAGCCTTCTCTTTCTCATATACCAAATACTCTTTTTCAATACCCAAACCTAAACAAACGACCCCTTCCCACACAGTACTTTGAATAAGGAAAGGGAAGGGATTACATTTTTGTCACATACATAATTTTACAGAGTACAACATACAGTAAATGTTTTCTTTGCCTATCCCCATCTTAGTAAGTCAGACAGCTATTGTACAGCACAAGGAGCAGAACGGTCTTGCTTAAGGACCCAATATTGGCAGCCTTGAACCCAGGTCTTCCTTGGCGGAGGTGGGGCTTGAAATCAGGTCTACCTGGTCTACTGACCAACAACTCAGCACCTTAACCATTGAGCCACCACTGCCATAGAACAAAGTTTCACTTGCACCATACAGATGTTGTCCGGAGATGTAAGACTTCTTGGGGTAACTCATTGAAACAGAATTTCATAGTGCTGAATATTGAGATAAGCTGACTTTGAAGGATACTTTTAATACTTATTAAAATAAATATTAGATTTATTAAAATTTATTACAATTACTAAAAATATGAATTTGAAAAGCTGGAGAGTGTGAGAAAAGTGAGGGCACCTGGGGGCATCACTTCAAAGGGATTCTTACAGTCACCCTCAAACAATCCTTTTAGTAGGTAAGGTAGTGGAATCTGGTCCATAACTCTGAGATGATTGTTCTCCCACAGTGGATGCATTTTAGATTTACAAAGGCTACCTAAGCATGTTTAATGCCAAATGAGATAGCGACCATTACCATCTATTAATGCTGGGTAATGTACAACGCTCTTTCAGAAAGTTTTTTTTTTAAAAATAATTTTGTGGCATGCGGTATATAGGAGTGTGTCAGTGGCAACACTCACAAGGCTTCGAAAGGCTTGTTTCCCTCAGTCAATGCATCAAGTAGATTGATCTCATTAGTGAGATTCCAAATTTATCGGTCAATGACATAATGATGAAAAAGCAGAGTTCAAGTTTGAAATACTGAATGATTTAGTCTAATATTTTAGTTATGATGTTGCACTGATGTCTGTTCAGCATCACATTATATGGACTTATATTCATATATTTTAGAACTTTACAAGGTTACACAAATAATGCTTCTTTACTAAAGTTATTTTATTTTTATTTTAAAGATAAAACAAACAGAGGTGCCTGATCCATTTAAATATAATCCACCATGCAGGCATGGTTCTGGCATCCAACAGATGCAGCACAAATTAACTGCTGTGTACTGTTATAAAACCCTTAATCTGTTGTGTTTTGAGGTTTCAAATACATTTAAAAGATAAAACCACTGTCTTGGCAAGCAATTATGTGATCATAATGATGTTTACATCCTCTCAGTCGGAAGGCACTGCATTTACAGCAGGTGAATAATTATATAATCAAATCTTTTATAGCATCACTATAAAAAACCTAGCAATTGTATCCGCTTCAGATAAAAATACATCTACAGGTATTAATCTTCAAATAATCCGAATTATTTTAGGTTGTGTCAAAATACCCTTCCTAGTTATGTAATTAGTTTTATTTCTAAAAATTTGACCAACAGACCTCAGCCTGTTAGCTCAAGCTATAACCACTCGACCACCATCATACTCAATATTGGCACACCATAGGGCTGTACACTGAGCCTGTTCCTCTACTTCCTCTTCACCCATGACAGCAAGCCTATGTTTGGATCCAACACCATCATCTAATTTGCAGATGACACCAAGGTGATTGGACTCATCAGTAACAACGATGAGTCTGACTACAGGGCAGAGGTTAAACACCTAACTGCATGGTGCAATAACCTGCTCCTCAACACCAGCAAACCTAAGAAGCTCGTTGTGGACTTCAGGAAAAAGAAGGGTGAGACACATAACCTCATCCATATTAATAGTATGGCTGTTGAACATGTCTCAAGTGACACTGAAGAAGAACCATTTGTCTGCTGGCATCCTGGGCAACTTCTACCAATGTGCGATTGAGAGCATCCTGACCTATTGTATCACAGTCTGGAATGGGAAATGCTCTGTTGCTGACCGCAAGGCACTGCATTTCATTACCTTGTAGTTATACATGTGTGATGACAATAAAGTAATCTAATCTGAATGACGTAAAACAACACTTCATTTTAGGTCCCGGGTTTGGGTCTCGGGTTTGAATCTTGGGCCGGGATCCTTCTGTGCGGAGTTTGCATGTTTTCCCTGTGCGTGCGTGGGTTTCCTCTGGGTACTCCGGTTTCCTCCCACAGTCCAAAAAAATGCAGAATAGGTCGATTGGAATAGGTCTAAATTGTCCATAGGAGTGAATGTGTGTGTGAATGGTTGTTTGTCTATGTGTTGCCCTGTTATGGACTGGCAATCCGTCCAGGGTGTACCCTTGCCTCTCGCCCTATGTGTGCTGGGATAGCCGCAGCAGACCTTCGTGGCCCCGAATTCGGGAATAAGCGTGTAAGAAGATGAATGAATGAATGAACTTTTTTTTCTGGAAAAAAACTGGGCACTAGCATGTTAATCATGGTGTTAGTTGATGTAAGCTTCATTACAGTGCAGACAATCCAACTAATTGCTTGGCCGTAATCATAATTATACAGTCCAAATCGAAATGTGGGTTATCTAATAGAATCTGTAGCAGAGAGATAGAAAATCAAACCCAAATCATGGATCTCATTTGTGATTAGGTCTGGGAATTAATTTTAGTCCCACACATTGTAACAGGTTTTACCCATCTAGGGAATCATCTGCTAATGATACTAGATAGTGTGATTATTTCTTGGACCACAGTGCACATCTAATCATTAAGTTTATCTCCAACCATATTAAATTAATCTCTTAGACAGGTGACCAAACATGCAATCAGGTGCTGCGGTATTACCTCAATGAACAGATTTTGGATTTACAAAACAAATAAACTCGTCAAAGATGTACACAGCTGTTGTCATATCAAATAACGTTCAATTCAACCTTATAGTCATTCATTATGTTTCATACTGATTGATTAACCAAATGGAAGTTTTGGACACAGTTGGTGCTAAACCCATTCAGTCAACAGAATGGAATCAAAATACAAAAATAGCAAAATACAAAAAATATAAAGAAATATTTTACCACTAGCTATCAGTGTATTTGGTACACAGGGTTTCATTGGACTACAAAAAATGCATTTTATGTATTGAGAGTGAAAAACATTATTATTATTATTATTATTATTATTATTATTATTATTATTATTATTATTTATTGAATAATATTATTTATAATAATAATACTACTACTACTAATAATAGTAATCATAATATTTTTAAATTATTTATTATTTAAAACAAGAAACCCTGTTAAGAAATTCCTACAGTCCAAAAACATGTATATTAGGTTGATTGGCAAGTCAAAATCGACCACAGGAGTGAATGTGTGTATGTGTGGTTGTTCGTCTATGTTTGGCCCTGTGATGGACTGGCGACTTGTCCAGGGTTTACCTCTGCCTTTAGCCCTGGGTTAGGCTCCAGCGGACCCCAGTGAAGCCGAATTAGGGAATAAGCGGGTAAGAAAATGAATGAATGATAAAGCACGAAACATGAAAGCATTTAGTTAGATTGAAAATGACATTCTACTCCAGCAATGACACAATGACAATTTTCACTTAAAGTTGGTCTATGATAAAATAGCAGTTGTCTGTGCAAGTTTATATTGCATCCGATAAGAAATTTGTAAACAATAAATAGTACAGAGAATGGAAGGGATAAGCTCATGTTTTATATTTTGGGTGTAGTTTTTGATGTCTAGGATTTTTGATTTAGATCATTTCCCGACCTAAATGAAGCAATTGCTAAGTCCTGTCATCCTAAAAATGCTATATAGAAAATAGAGATGATCCATCATACGGAGCTGTTCAAGAGCCAGTTACGATTGTGCAACAAACATAGTGTACTATCTGAAATGAACATTTGCATGAAGATTTTCATTTGCCCTAGGGTTTGAAGGTGTCCTAGCATAGCCTGTAACGCTCTCGCTCTCTCTCTCTCTCTCTCTCTCTCTCTCTCTCTCTCTCTCTCTCTCTCTCTCACTCTCTCTCTCTCTCT
>JAOTRA010000029.1:8288006-8303623 GCA_026260255.1 Pseudolaguvia tuberculata
TATGGATGTGGTGAGGGAAGATATGCAGGTAGTTGGGGTGAAAGAAGCAGATGTAGCGGACAGGGTAGTGTGGAGAACAGTGATCCGCTGTGGCGACCCCTAACAGGAGCAGCCGAAAGGAGAAGACTGAGAGGCACTTATACAGAATGTAAGAAGTGGATAGGGTTTACCCTTTTCTGAATGCCTCATTGAGAACACTGCAGTAAATCAAACCAAAAGGTACTCACTTGTTTATCTTATTTTTTATCTAACTGAGCAGTTAATGGGCCCAGCAGTTAGACACTAACATTTGGCAACAAAAAAATTTTGTGGCAAAGTTGAAAAGGCATTTATTTAATCCTCTTTACAAAGAGGAAATTTCTTATTTTTTTTATTAGCAAAATTAGACTATTTACAAAACATCTCTATAATCACTTGGTTCACCTCTCCCACGCTTCACATACATATGGTTTCATGGATGTAACTGTTGCACATTGAAGTGTTTCTTTAAATGACTTATGATCTATATATTTTAGGTTTTTGTTTATTAATTCAGTTATCTTGTAACATTATTCCCTAATTTAGAATCAGTAATCATCCTAACATACATTTTTGGACTGTGGAAGGAAACCGGAGAATTCAGAAAATCTACACAAGCTCAGGGAGAACAGTCAAACTCTGCACAGAATGACCCGTTGCCCAGGAATCAAACCCGGGATGTTCTTGTTGTAGGGCGACCATGCTAAACACTACGCTACCACGCTCTATACATTTTAAACAAATAATTGTATTCTCAGGATTAATCAATTGCTTATCTCATGTAGACCAACTACTAACTTTCAAGTAATTAAAAGATTAAACATAGTTGAAAACTCACTTAAATCACATTCTGCATGTTTCCCAACTTTATTATGAATTTTATAATTTCTATACTTTTATTATGGACAAACACATTTGTTAAAGTTAACTATTTGAAACATTGAAAATATGATTCAGTAATAGAAAGAGGAACAGAAAAAAAGTCAGAAAATTCATGTCATTTTGATGGCTTGTACAGGCTCGGATTGTGCTATGAATCATTGATTATACATCAGTTTAGTATACTGCACTGCAGCCTGTTCGTTGGCTTCAAATTGAGAAAAGGCTACCTGAAGTCTCTGATCGATATAAGCATAGAAGCAAGAAATCCATGGGGTCGAGCTAGAGGACTCGGTACAGCTCCTCAGGGGGTAAGGCCTAACCTTTTCAAAAGCAAGGTGAGGAAGAAGCTCATCATTCTTAATAAGGAGTTAAGGATCCATGTGTTAAAAAGACTTTCAGGAAAGCTGCAGACTGATCTGATAGGATTGCCGATTAAACAACAAATAGCATGCAATAGCATAAATATCTAGAAAAACGATAAAATTCTGAAAAGGTAAATTGAACCTAGAGGAACATTTTCAGTTTAATTAGAATCACAGAAAATAATTTAATTGAATCAATGAAATGGAATGATTTCTTCAAGCTGAACTTTGGAGGATATGAATTAGAGATTAGAGATTTATTTTCCATTTTAAAAGAATGCATGAAAAGAATATTATAAATGCGTCCTGTCTTGCATGACACTTTATATTTTACAGAGGAGTGACAACTGACGGCATTGGACAGAAATAAATGTACAGTTAATTAAAAATGTAATTACGTGAACTTCAGCTATTTAAAGGAAGATAAATGTAAAATTATTAAGCATACTTCAAAACCTTATGTTGGTTAAATTACTTTATATAGACAGAATAGACCTGGAATGAGTTTACAAACAACAAACAGTGTCATATTTCGATGATTTCCAATTCTAATGTTTTACTATTGTGTTTTTTGTATTGTTTTTATTTACTTTATAACTGAATTGTTGTCAGCTAGCGTAAATTATGTTGTGTAAAAGAACTGTGTCTAATTTATTTTCTATCTCTAAATCAGCCAGCATCCCTGACTGTCTGCTCAAAGAAATTTCACTTACTAACGGCTACTAATATATGTGGGTGTATTTTTCTTTCCTCTACTAGAACCTGCTGTTAATTTTACTTTAAACCTTTTAGTCTGCTATCACCAATAAACAAACCTGCATGTGTATAAATTTCAGCATGCAGAGGCCATTTCTAGTAAGTCAGATGAAACCAGATGCACTTGCATTACTTGCGATGATCGCTGATACAAATGTTTATGAGCAGGGTTAATGTATAAGTGTGCCCTGAATACTCTACTCACCAACATAAATTTATAACTAAGCCTTTGGGAAATGAAAGGTGATTGTTTATAGTATGCTTTTAACTGGAAGGACTTCCTCAAGGGCTTGTTTATAGATAACTTCGTTCATTATACAAGGCATATGATGCATCCCATCGAGTTTAAGGTTTTATCTGCAATGTTTCAGTATTATAAACCTAAAACTATAATCTAATTTGCAGTATTACAATTATTAAACCCCTAACTTCTCACTATTACATTAAATATTACTTCTTTCGATTAAGGTCATAAAAATGAAGAAATACATCATTGTAAATGATCTACTTTTTATTTTTCAGTTTGATATTTGATATTTTTGTAGAAATTAAATAAAACACACACACACACACACTACCGCCACTTTCTAATCAACCTTTTTTTTTAGTAGTAGACCCTAAATTAGGTAAAAAGCAGGTTAGAAGATCAAACAAAACTTATAAAATAATCAATAACACAAGAAAAAATATTAATATTTTTCAGTGATGTTTTATAATGACCATGAATTACCGTTTAAAAACTTTGATATCTGCCTATGAGTTATGACAATATTTCTCTTTAAAATAACTGCATAATAATTTTTGCATATAACATTCTTATGAAGCACGCAGTGGCGTAGTGGTTAGCACGGTCGCCTCACAACAAGAAGGTCCTGGGTTCAATTTCCGGGCTGGGGATCTTTCTGATGTTCTCACTGCGCTTGCATGGGTTTTCAACGGGTAGTCCGGTTTCCTCCCACAGTCCAAAAACATGCAGATTAGGTAGATTAGTGATTCGTAAATTGTCCATAAGAGTGAATGTGTGTGTGTAAGGTTGTTTATGTATGTGTTGCCCTGCGATGGACTGGTGACCCGTCCAGAGTATACCCCTACCTTTCGCCCTATGTGAGCTGGTTTAGGCACCAGCAGACCACGGTGACCCCGAATTAGGGAATAATCGGGTAAGAAGATGAATGAATGAATGATGAACATTCTTATGCTTATTAAGTGAAATTATCCATACTTGACTAGTAAAATTCTATATTCAATAATCCCATTCTGTATTTTGATGGTGCTACCTTGACAAGTACACTCACACTCTGTAATCTAGACATCTCACAGGGAGAGGAGCTCTCCAATTTAAGCTTATGTGGAGCAAGCCGTTCTATATGGGTAGGGAAAAGGTGACAAAATGTAGCAGACTACACCACTCTGGAAACAGGCATATGACTAAAAATAAAGAGCCAGCAAAAAGGGAAAGGTCAAATAGGCACATGGTTTCGAAATAAGAAGGGTAGAGACAAATGCAATACATGGAAGTTTTAATTTAGAAACAAATGTCAATCACAAGAGCAGACTTAGCTATGGCTGGTGAGCTAGTTAAGGACCACAAGATACTATAATCCAAAATAATCTTATCACACAGTGCATAGGACAGACACACATACATTAAGGCCACATGCGAACATCCTGAACTCATGTCGCAACTACCGTACATACCGGTGACAACCGGTAAGCAGCCAGAAGCCTCAACTCCTATCAACTCTCAAACTAATTTCTGCCACTGACTCAGTGCTTATTGGTGAATGTGTTATTGTTCTGTGTTGACGACACAGTGAGCCTAGCTGACTCATACTCTTCATTTCTTTCTAAGAGTCACATTGAGTAATTACATTTTTCCTGCCTTAAGGTTAAACCATAAGTTAACATAACAGTCTCTTTCTAGCAATTTTATTAGTTTATTTAGGAACAAAGAATTTATATATATATATATATAATCTCTCTCTCAATCATCACGTGCAAAGTTGCAGTAGAATATACGTATTAGAAAAAAGTTATTAAATCTTTTTTTATATTCATGTTAATGACATTGGGAAATAGATGTTGCTGGAATTAGATATCGATGTTATAGTGACACCATCTGCCATTTATTGGATGCTGCTTTAGAAGCACAGTTCTGAATCTTAGAGACATAAGGAAAAGTGTCCAATAATCAAAGAACAGAACAAATGTTCAAGATGTTTTTAGTTCCATTCATGTCATTAGTACAATACATTCCAACCCTAATTTGGCAGTGATTTTACATCAACATTATCTTGATGTGGAATGTTATAAAAGCATTGAAATAACTCAAATATTAAATAAAAACATTCTAATAAAAAGTCTATGATACATTTTTAAATGTGCATTTACAATTATAAAACGATATACATATATTTAGCTTTTATAAGTAAAACTTTAATATTTCTAGTGGTCGCATGCTAATAGATATTTGATCTGGTTGACTAAAATGCATAACTAGCAAAAAATTCTTTTTCAAGATTTCGTAATATAGGTTGTATGCACACATTCTTCATTTCAGAGTGTTTTAAACAATATACAAACCCTCAAGGTCAACAAGGTTATATAGTAAAAACAGATAAAGAATAAAAACAGGGTCTCTAGGAAAATGTAACTGACAGCTAATTGAAATGAAGCCTTTTAGATAAAACAATAATGCTTACAATTTTGTCGGATGTAATAGTAAATTCTAAAGTGTTTACATTTCAATAAGCATCATAGTATGCAAGGTAGCGTAGTGGTCCGCATGTTCTCCCTGTGCTTGCATGGGTTTTCTCAGTATACTCCATTTTCCTCCTACAGTTCAAAAGATTGGTAACAAACCTCTTGTGTTAGATATGTAGATTAAATATTTATTATTATATAAACTGAAACAGCACAAACTAAACACCAATTAGGTCCAACAGGAAGCAATTTAATTTGTTCCCAGCATTGAACCAGACGTTTTGCCAATTTTTTGCATAATTATTTTACTGTATAGAAAATATTTTTCCAAAGGCTGTGCTCAATGGAAGATTTTCAAACCCTTTAAGCTGCGTTTAACAAACAGTTATGATCCTGTAATTCCTGAGTGACAAAGAAAAGAGGAGTATAGAACTATCACTAGGTGGCAATGTAGCAACATGGAGAAAATGTTGAGACACACAGGTCTGATTGGAAATGAGGGCATTTGCCACACATCCCAAAGTAAAGACAATTTTTTTTCTTAAGTTAATCGTTGCCTAAAAATTATTCAAAAGAAAAAAAACAAACAGACCCTAAACAAATAAATAAAGTTAAAAATTGAGCATGATATAATGTATAGTTTAATCCAATTGCCATATGGATCATTTGGTGTTCAAAAATAGACTAACTTTAATGCCCCTGGTGCCATGTTGTTTCCTCCTTTCTCAGTTTGTTCGCTAATTCTAAATAAATTCTCTAAATTCCTACTTTTGGAATATAATGATCTTTCCTTTCTTGGACAATTGTCCACTCTATCTACTTAAATAAACTGGACAGTTACAATTGCAATAACACAGAGCTTTCCAATATCTTTTAAGCTGCTCTCCTGTTCATGGCAGGTCCCAGTAAGGGAGTTGAACCAGCAATAGGTGTCAGCCCTTGCAGAGATTTAGGAGAAAGCTTTTGTATTAGCATTAAAGTAGTTCTTTGATGAAAAAAATGATGTTCAAAAAGTTACTTACTTTTTACATTTTTATCTGTGCTCCATTAACTCCTTTATACATCCAGTCTTAATCTAAAAGTAATTTTAATTAAATTTGTCTTGTCTGACATTTGTGTAACATATTTCCATTCCATGCTTCAGATTACCTTAGTCATGCTACTGTTACAAGGTACAGATCTCTGATGTAATAATCTTAAGCAATGCAAATGCAAACATAATTCAGCGAGGAAAAAGTCAGTTTAAAAAAATGCATCTCAATAGTACAGACATATCAGAGACAGTGAAGAGAGGTGCCACTAAAGCAACGATGCATGTGCACTTGAATGATTGAGGTAACTCCAGTGATCTCATAAACTAAAATCTATGGCAGCCTCCCAAGGTGAACGCTGAATTATGCTGTCATTAAAAGGACAGGTTTGGTAGCCAAGGTTAGTATGTAAATTCTCTGTCTCTTAGCTGGTAGTATAAATTTGACAATGTGCACATCTTGAAAATAAAGCCATTTGCTTTCACTTTACATTTAAAGAGAATTGTTACTTTACTTTAGTCAAACAAGCTTAACATTTATTTATCCTCCTGTTAAAACATTTAAATGGAAGCAAAGTTGAACAATTTTGAAGGAAGTGCCATTAATGTGAAGAACAACATAACTGGCATTTTATTCAAATTCCACTTTGGACATTATATATAATCAGTGACTTGCAGGAAGGTTTATGTCTGGTGAGGCACTGACATCACAGTTAGATTTATGAACATTTGACTATTCAACATTTGATTGGCAACATTTTAACATCTTTTGTTTTAAATTTTATATCAGCATTCTATACATATATAAACTGTAGCACAGAAAAAAGAATAAAAAAAAACGTATTATCGTCCTACCTTTACTTATAAATGAAGTCCATGTGCCGCTCCTTTTGAATAAAAGCATCGATAACTTGTTTGTAAAAGTCCCCCTTCTCTTTCTTCAGTTTGAAAAGTCTCTGTGAATTTCTGGGATGACTATTGCCCCCTGCCAAAGAGGCAGGAGAACTGCGCGCCTCACATTGATCTCTGCGCAGCAGTTTTATGTTGCACCCATACAGTTGTTGATTATAAAAAATAAACACTGTGCATTATATACAGTGTGGGAAAGTTTTAATAGCGACATGCAGAGATGCAGCAAAAAAGTCTCAATGTATAGCACCGGCACAGCATAGTGATATTTTATATAACCCTGTGCCTAGCCCTGACTGCATGTCAGTGAGATTATATATAGTAATGAACAAGATCCATATTGCAGTAACATGTTTTTTTTTATTAAAGAAAGACTCAAAACACAAAGTGAAACTAAAGCTACTCGCGAACTTAAAACTGAAACTCAACCCTCGTTGGATAAGGTCCACACAATAAATAACGTTGCTTAAATAACGCGTCCTCAATCAAGCACCCAGCATATCCGAAGTGGGATACTATATATATATATATCTCCATATCCCAAAGTACCTCTGTACCTCTGCTCTTATATTATTATTTTTCCTCCTTAGCAGCTCCCCGTGACTATGTTCGTTAATGGCTTAATTGAAAATTAATTCAAAATGATTTGAGGACATTGCAAGTGATAAATTGCTGATTTATGTTGGTCCTTTGCTCCAATGAGCCACCACTGGTGAATCGACCATAATGCTTTAGATGAGTTACTTCTCACTTCTTATACTTGTATTAAAAAGATAAAGGTAAACAATACTGTAACTATAAACAATAAAAATGCTCTATTGAAAAGTGTGTTTCTTAAATAGCTTATTAAATGTATAAGGAATCAAATCTAGAAACGTCAAGTTAATGGTCAAACAGGTGCAACAAATGCACAGTTCCCTTAAGCATTAGCATAAATAGTTTTTTTGGACTTGCCCTACAGCTAAACTGAATTTCATATACAAAATCCTCCTCGTTAATTTATATTTTAAAAAAATTATATTATATGTAAATATCTAGAAAAGCTTTGCAACTCTATTACAGAGGAATGTCAGGGTGTTCTGGAACCAACTACAAGCAGATCCCTAAAAGATGGTCCCCAAACAAAAAATCACAAGCTTGAGAATCAGTCTTCAATACTCCATGAACTGCCACTATCAATACGTGGCTGGTATACATTATATAGCTAAATGTTTTCCTTATATCCCCAAAACTAATAGAGTAGAGCCTCATATAACAAGTGCAGCAAGCTAGAATGTTCTTCACAGCATAATGTCACCAAAGGGCCTTGTCTTTCATTGATCTTCCATGTTCCCTGTGCTAGCGGCACACTAACGTTTTTATCTTCTCCAAGGCTGGCAAATTTGCTAATGGTATTGTCACCCCTAAATCAGCAATAACTGTGAACTTGCAAATTGCAATTGTGAACAAACTATCACCAGGGTTTTGAAATAAAAATAAATGAATAAATAGTTCTATACACTACAATAAGATGCTCATTTATATTGACAGCTATTTATATTTCTATACTGCTCCAAAAAATAAAGGGAACACGTTACCAAAACTGTAACTCCAAGTCAATCACACTTCTGTGAACAGAGGAAGCAACACTGTTTGGCAATCAATGTCACACGCTGTTGTGCAAATGGAATAGACAACAGGTGGAAATTATAGGCAATTAGCAAGACACCTCAAATAAAGGAGTGGTTCAGCAGGTGGTGACCACAGACCACGTTTCAATTCCTATGCCTTCTGACTGATGTTTTGGTCACTTTTGAATTCTCGCTGTGCTTACTGTAGTGGTAGCATGAGGTGGAGTCTAAAACCCACACAAGTGGCTTAGATAGTGCAGCTCATCCAGGATTGCTATGTCTGTCAGAGTATGGAGGTATTACCAGGAGACAGGCCAATACATCAGGAGACATTGGGTAGGGCAACAAACCAGCAGCAGGACCGCTTTCTCTGCCTTAGCACAAGGAGAAACAGGAGGAAAACTGTCAGAGCCCTGCAAAATGACCTCCAGCATGACACGAATGTGCATGAGTCTGTTCAAACTGTCAGGAAAAGACTTCATGAGGGTGGTATGAAGGCCCGACTTCCACAGGTGGGTGGTGTTCTTACAGACCAACACTGTGCAGGACATTGAGAACGCCAAGATTGACAAATTTGCCACACCGGCACCCTAGCTCTTCACAGGTGAAAGCAGTAATGCAGTCGGATGGCATTTCTTTGGAGGACCACACAGTTCTTCATGTGCTTGCCAGTGGTAGCTTGACTGCCATTAGGTACCGAATTAAGATCCTCAGACCTCTTGTGAGATCACATCAACTGCCGGTGCAGTTGGTCCTGGGCTACTCAATGCTAGACCTCATGTGGCTGGAGTGTTGCAGCAGTTCCTGCAAAACAAAGGCATTAATGCTATGGACTGGCCCGCTTGTTCCCCAGACCTGAATCCAATTGAGCACATCTGGGACATCATGTCTTGCTGCATCCACCAATGCCATGTTGCACCATAAACTGTCCAGGAGTTGACAGATGTTTTATTCCAGGTCTGGGAGGAGATCCCTCAGGAAACCATCTGCCATTCATCAAGAGTAATTCCAATTGTTGTAGAGAGGTCATACAGGCTATTGGAGGCCACAAACAATATTGAGCCTCATTTTGACTTGTTTAAGGACATTACATCAAAGTTGCATCAGCCTGTAGTGTGTTTTTCCAATTAAATTTTGAGTGTGACTCCAAATCCAGACCTCCCGGACCCCCTTGTTTAATAAATTTGAATTTTATTGATTAGTTTCTGTGATTTTGGCACACATTCTATGTAAAGAACAAAATATTTGATAGAAATATTTCATTCATTCAGATCTAGGATGTGTTTTTTTTAGTGTTCCTTTTTTTTGAGCAGTATATTTCTAACCATTCAAGTCAGCTTGCACTGACAACTAGATTACAGTTTATTTTCATGTGGGTGGAGTTGTGTGCACCTATTTATTTTAGCATACAAAATATGGTGAAAACTAAAATTTTAACTAAACATTATCATAAACAATAATAATATCAAAACATAATGATGGGTTAGACAACTGAACAAAGAAAAATGCATTTTTAAATTTGGTGAGAAAGCGGCGGCTCAGTGATACTTGGAAGATCAGCGTTCAGTTCCTGGCACTGCCAAGTTCTTCCTGCTGGATCCCTGAACATAGCCCTTAGCTCATTGTTTTATAAAGTAAATAAATTTAAATCACTCTGAATAAAACGTACATTATTGAACTTATTTATAGGGTTCTCTATCCCAAAAAATTATATTGTGTCTGGAACATCACCTTTTTTATAGGAATGTATTTTTTGTAAATTTGCATAAATGAAACAATGCAACACACTAATAAGTTAAAGACTTTTTGCTTGCGGTCTCATAATGAAAATTATGTTTCATGACATGTTAAATTTGCAAAAGCTCATTCAGTCATTCACTCATCAAAATTAACACAAAGAATTTGATCATCTAGTAAGATTCATTCATCTTCTAACTCATTTATTCCTTAATTCAGGTTCACAGTGGTCTTCTGGAGCCTATTCCAGCACACAAAGGGCAAAAGGTATGGGTACACCCTGGACAGGGCGCCAGTTCATTGCAGGGCCACATACAAACAACCAAACACACTCATGCCTATGGGAAATTTTAGACTCACCAAATCAACCTAATGTATGTGATTTTGGACCGATTATGATGCAATCATGAAGGACAAAATAAAGGTTTCGTTATAATTATACCAGTATAAAGCTCTGCAAGGCCCATGTGGTTTATCAGTTACAAGTTTCATCAGAAAGCTATATGCTGTTATTCTGATTAGAAGACACTAAAAGAGTGTAACGTCGTGGTGAGCACAGAGAAGACAGCCGGATCCATGATGCAGTGAAGGGTGAACGTTTATTTCTTAGTGCAGGGTGCAGATATATATAGTGACACGGAAGCAAAATAAACAAAACACGAAGACACAAAACTACAAAGACACTCAGTGGCAAAATATGAGACGAGAGGTGTATATACAGATAGTCCACAGATTCCAAAATATCCAAAGTAACGATGGAGTCAAAATATCCAAATACGCGTACATAGTCAATCACCCACACCTGTGCTGACCTCTGAAGGGCCCAAAGAGGCCGGAGGGACCTCTAAAGGGACCGGAGGGGCCAGAGGGGCCGGACGGACTTCTAAAGGGACCGAAGGGGCCTGAGAGACCTCTAAAGGGGCCGAAGGGGCCTCAGGAAACTCTGAAAGGGCCGTAGGGGCCTCAGGAAACTGAAAGCTCGGTAGGGACCGAGAGGGACTCTAGGAACTCGGTAGGGACCGAGAGGGAACCCGAAGGGACAGAGAGAGAAAAAAAAGGACCGAGCGAGACTCACGAGGGTCCGAAAGGATCGAAAGGAACTCTGAGGGGCCCAAAGGAGACCCTGGAGAGACACAGAAGGATCCTGGAGGGACAGAGGGACCCTGGAGGGACAAAGAGAGACTCTAAGGAATGCACAGGGGACACAAAAGAAAACACAGACACCAGTTTGGGTGCAGACACTGTCGTGGGTTCAGATGCAGACGGAGATGAGGCTGAAGACAATGACAAAGACGAAGCTGAAGACAAAGCTGAAGACGATGACGAAGACGCAGCTGAAGACAATGACGAAGACGACGCTGAACCCAGCCGACCGAGGCCCCTCGCTGGACAAAACAATGCAGTACGCTTACGGGGCCCCCGCTGCACGTCCTGTACATGTGACAGCAGGCAGGGTCGTAGCAGGCATGTGAGCCTCCACGTGACCTGGTGAAAGCACAGTGGGCTCTGATGCAGACACAGTGGGCTCAGATGCAGACACAGTGGGTTCTGGTGAGGAAAAGGTTTCAGAAACCCAGTGCAGAAACTGCGTAATGTCCACGGGTTGTTGCCAGTATACATCCCATACTGATGCTATCGCCAGCAATGCCTAATCACTCAACAAAAGCAAAAAAAAGTCACACTTACTTCTTTCCATTGCGAACAGATGAGTGAGTGAAAGGTAGCGGCGACACTGTGCAACGAATGGCTGACAACGTTCCTGCTGCCGTTGAACCTATTCGGGGGCCTCCGCCGTTTACCCGCTGGTGCTAGCAAGCGAACTAGGAGGTTGTCCGGTTCCGTTAGCGCTCGAACGGCTAGAGAGTGAAGCCGGATAGCGGCGACCAGCTGGTTAGCCTCAGTAGCATTGAACGCTAAGGCTAGCGATGCTAGACGTGCCGACAAAAAGTCAGGGCTAAACGGTTTGAAAAATAAAACCGTCACCTTGTTCCTTCCCGCTGGATCCGTAGTTGGTGGGTGATTCTGTAACGTCGCGATGAGCACAGAGAAGACAGCCGGATCCATGAAGCAGTGAAGGGTGAACGTTTATTTCTTAGTGCAGGGTGCAGATATATATATATATATATATATAGTGACACGGAAGCAAAATAAACAAGACACAAAAACTACAAAGACACTCAGTGGCAAAATACGAGACGAAAGGTGTATATACAGATAGTCCACAGATTCCAAAATATCCAAAGTAACGATGGAGTCAACTTTGCTGACCGGCGCATCACCTTAAATATCACGTCGCCCTGGTAACCTAGTTGCCAGGACGACGATGCCAAACGTGTCCGTAAACATGACAGCCGGTGCAGCGTGGGGGGTGGAGCCTCATCTGATGATGCCGGGCGAGGGGCAGAGCCCAGTTCGCCGCCTTACAGTGTAGTGGTCACTGGGGCTGCATGATTGCTGTCAGCACTAGCGAGCTACACTTCATTGAGGAAACCATGAATGCAAACATGTACTGTGACATACTGACGCATAGCATGATCCCCTCCCTTCAGAGACTGGGCTGCAGGGCAGTATGATGACCACTGCCTTGCTAAAAAAAAGCTGAGATAAAGGTGATGAACTGGCCATCCTCAAACGGAAAGTGGGTGTAATCAAGGTCTCCAACACCCACCAGCTCTGTGATGTCATCATGGAGGAGTGAAAGAGGATTCCAGTGCCAATCTGTGGATCTCTGGTGATCTCCATGTTCAAGAGGCTTAAGGCAGTGCTGGAAAATAATGGTGGCCATAGAAAATAGACATTTTGGACATTTCAAATCTCTTAGCCGTGTGCTCACTTTTGTTGCCAAGGTTTTAGACATTAATAGCTGTGTGTTGTGTTTTTTTGTATGGGACATCAAATTTACACTGTTAGACAAGCTGTACATTCACTACTTAACATAAACCCTACATAAACATGAACTTGCTACAAACATGACCTAAGCGTAACACATCTCACCATCAGTGGTAACAGAAATAATAATCAAAAAATAAAACAAACCAGACAGGCCTATAAATACCCACATTCAACTAAACAGGACACAATCGACAAAGAGCACATTTTAAACATTTTGTTTAAATATGTGTCTTTGTAAAAAAAAAAAAAAAAAAAAAAGCATTATATATGTAAGAGAAATATGACTAAACTTATACTCAAGCCTACACTATGCTGAAAACACAGCAGTCAAAAGAAAAAAAAGACATCATTCAAATGTTTTGGAATAGTGAAACATTATTAGTTATTTAGAATTGGGTATCATTTCTTATGACACACTTTTAAAATGGTACTGGTGATTAAATTCCTTCTAAACCACAGTTAATTTTTAATTAACCGTCTCCCAGATTTATCCACTATGATTGGATCACCGTTTGATCCCATAGAACTCGACCACGCAACGGATTACCTAGAATCTACTCTGCGTTATACCTTAGATAGCATAGTTCCATTTAAAATACAATTAGTTAAAGAAAAAAAGCTCGCACCGTGGTTTAATAATCATAAACTGTCTCTAAAACAGAGCAGCAGAAAAATAGAGCGGAAATGACAGCATGGAAGGAGAACCTCCTGGCTCATGAAAAAGCTCTTAGTGAGGCCAGAACAGCCTACCTCTCCTCCTATTTCAGACTGCTAAGATAGTTCCCCTAACTAGCTCAGATGAGTTAGAATGCGCTGCACTTTTAGAGAATTTCTGTCCCATAGAAGAGACTGAATTAATTTCACTCATCTCTTCTGCTAAATCATCAACCTGTATAACAGATCCGGTGCCAACTCTATTCTTTAAGCAAGTGGTTTTGTCTGTAACAGAAAATAGTTAATACTTCACTCTGGAGTGGGTATGTCCATAAATCGTTTAAATTAACAGTGATAAAACCGCTAATTAAGAAACCCGACGTCGACCCTGGTAAGGTGTCAAATTACATGCCAATATCGAATCTTCCTTTTATTTCTAAAATCTTGGAAAAAGTAGCAGCACAGCAGTTATGTTCATATCTACAGCAAAATAACATTCATGAATTTTATCAATCAAGTTTTAGGCTGAGACGGCACTTGTCAAAGTAGTAAACGATCTTCTATTGGCCTCTGATCAGGGCTGCGTCTCTCTCCCAGTTCTATTGGATCTTAGTGCAGCTTTCGACACTATAGATTAATAACATTCTCCTGAATAGATTAGAGAAGGTAGTTGGGGTAAACGAGATGGCTTTTGCCTGGCTCAGGTCCTATTTAACAGGCCGCTATCAGTTTGTATTTAAATGGTGACCACTCGACGTGCTCGCGCCTTAAGTATGGGGTTCCCCAAGGCTCTGTGCTCGGTCCGCTACTTTTTTCATTATATCTGCTCCCACTCTAGAACTTAATCCGTAAACATGATGGGAAGTTCCACTGTTACGCCGATGACACACAGCTGTACATTTCAGCTCGACCAGATGCGGAAACGTCAGATAAAATAGAATTATGTATTAATGACAATAGAAACTGGATGTTAAGCAACTTCCTGCTGCTAAATCCAGAAAAAACAGAGGTTATTTTACTAGGACTGCCGGTAGCCAGAGATAAGTTTTCTGGTCACACTTTAACATTAGATGGTCTGTCTGTAGCATCAAGTGCAACAGTCAAAGACTTGAGTGTGATCTTAGATTCCAATCTTTCATTTTATGTCCATATAGATAATATAGCATTCTTTCACCTTAAGAATATCGCTAAAATCAGGAATATTTTGCCATTAACTGATGCAGAAAAACTAGTCCATGCCTTCATCACGTCCAAGCTGGCCCAATAGTATAATAAGGCTATGCTTTCTGGATGTCCAGAAATAAACTTCAGTTAGTTCAGAACGCAGCAGCGAGAGTCCTTACTAGAACCAAGAGATTCAAACATATCACCCCTTTCTATTCACACTGCATTGGCTCCCTGTGAGATTCCATATAGATGTTAAAATACTACTTTTAACCTATAAAGCACTAAATGGTCTCGCACCTCAGTACCTTAGTGAGCTGGTGGTGCCCTATGTTCCACCACGCCCACTTTTTTCAAAGTTTGCGGGCTGTCTGTCTGTGCCACATGTGAATAAAGTTACAGCAGGGGGCAGAGCGTTTTCATATAATGCCCCAAAATTATGGAACAGTCTACCAGTTTATGTCCGAGAATCAGGCACAGTGTAACGAGCTGGGTGCAGACAAAGCAGCAGAATCCATAATGCAGAGTTTATAATCCAGTTTTATTTGGGAAAGGGATAGGGAAGCCAAACAAGTCCACGGCAAAATCCAAAAGAGGGGTCAAGTCACAAAGCTGAAGGTCAAATATCCAAAGAGTAATCCAATTCAAAGTAGTTCAAAAATGCTTAGCAAGACCTAGGGCAACAATACTTTACAATTAGCCTTAGAAGGCCACCTGCTTATATAGGCAGTGCACGCCCACTTAACTCAACCAGGAAGTAGATTTCTAGAATTCGGGCGAGGGCTCCCTCTGCAGGCGGTCCTCCAAAGGCATAGTCCTTACACACAGTCTCAATATTTAAGTCTAGATTAAAGACCCATTTATTTAGTCAGGCATTTTAGTGTTAGTCCTCTTTAGATA
>JAOTRA010000029.1:8303723-8317601 GCA_026260255.1 Pseudolaguvia tuberculata
ATATATAGTGACACGAAAACTACAAAGACACTCAGTGGCAAAATACGAGACGAGAGGTGTATATACAGATAGTCCAAAATATCCAAATACACCGCACATAGTCAATCACCCACACCTGTGCTTACCGGCGCGTCACCTTAAGTATTGCGTCATTGCCCTGGTAACCTAGTTGCCAGGACGACGACGCCAAACATGTCCGTAAACTTATGACAGCCGGTGCAGCGTGAGGGGCGGAGCATCGTCTGTTGACACCACGTGAGGGGCGGAGCCCAGTTCGCCGCCTTACAAAGAGAGAACTAATATACATTGTAAGAGTAGAGATGATGTTAAAAGTAAACAGTTCTAAATGACTAATGAGATTTTTATACACTTTTAAATTGTATAAAATGATTAAACTACATAGCATTCCTGCATAAATGAAGAATTATAAGTTGTGAGATTTAAATGCTGGTAGCAGTCAATTTGACTCCCTGTAATGAAGGGTGCCAATAATTTTGTAAGACACTGTGGCTCTATCATAAAGTTAATTGGATTTTTGCCAACTTCTACATGCACAAATACTAAAAAGGTCAAAAATGTACATCAAGAAAAAACCCCGCCATTGACCACAAATTAGAATTCTTTGTACTCATTGAACCCTACAAGGTGCAATGATGACATTATTTTCTTAATGATTTACTGCTGAACTTTGCATTGTGCTGACATTGGGGATGTACTGACTAAGCTGTGAATTAAGCCCCAAATCCCTTTGATTCCTCCAAGCTGACTGCACATCTCCACTGATGATTTTAAAAAAGTTAAAAAAAGGAGATTGTGTTGAAGAGCACACTATATCAGCATCCCCTCACCTGTTCTAATCCAGCATAATGGAATGCAGAATGTCACCTTGTCTTCAAGGTACCTGATAGCCTTCTGTAAAAATGTCATTTAGCTCAAGTGCAGATCGCATTTAATTAGAAGAGGGGGATTTAAATTGTCATACATCAAACACTGCAGATGACCAATGGGGAAAAATGGGCTTCAAGCCAACTTCATGAGCTCTTTGCAACCTATCAAAATCCCCTGTGTCGGCCAAGTCCAAAAGTCAATCACTTAATTAGTGATGACCAAAGTCATGTAAATTTAAGCAAATTATTTTTAAAACGTAAAAATATTTTTTTTACTTATGTTTTATAGTCATTAATAATTTTACAACTGTTAAACGGATTTAATGTAGATTTTAGTACAGCAGAAGGTTTATATAGGTAAAACATATCAACTACAAACTATGAATGTCATAATTAATGTATTAATTATTATTAAGTCATCTCAAACATCTCAACTGTAGAAGTTTATTAAAATATATATTCTATATTTCTCTTTGCAATTTAGAATCAATTAACCTAATGTACGTTTTTGGATCATGGGAGGAAATCGGAGTACACGGAGGAAACCCATGCAAGTGCGGGGAAAACATGCAAAGTCTGCACAAGAAGATACCTGGCCAGGAAATCGGTCCTAAGACTTTCTTGTTGTGAGTCAACTGGGCTAACCACTTCGCCATCACATGCCCCTAAATGCAAATTTTTAAGCCTAATTTACCGGAGCTCAGTCCCAAATAGCTCCTGCCCACTAGAGTTACTCAACCTTTAGTACAGTTACAGTTACAGTTTGGCAGACGCTCTAATCCAGAGCAACTTACATCTAAGCAATTGTGGGTAGCCCTGCTTGTTACACATAGAGGATAAAATCTGATTGGACAAAAACACTAACATCAACATACACGTACTGGAAGCATTCATCTTCTTACCCGCTTATTCCCGAATCCGGGGTCACGGGGGTCTGCTGCGCCTATCCCAGCACACATAGGGCGAGAGGTGAGGGTACACCCTGGACACACAGACAAACAACCATTCTCACACACATTCACTCATATGGACAATTTAGAATCACCAATCCACCTAATCTGCATGTTTTTGGACTGTGGGAGGAAACCAGAGCATCCGGAGGCAACCCACACAAGCCCGGGGAGAACATGCAAACTCAGCACAGAAAGATTCCAGCCTGGGAATCTATCCACTAAGCCACCGCGCCGCCCGTACTGGAAGCAGATGTGATTAAATTAATAAAATTTCATGTGACAAATGTTAGACCTGGTACATCAAAGAAGGCATGAGAGGCCATCAGAGAAGGCATTTGTTCACCATTGTCAAACGGATGACTTGGCTTTTGAGAATAAAAGCTGTTTTGGTACAGCTAAAATTTATACCATGGAGTGCAATCTAATCATATATCATATCTTTATTACAGCAGCAGGAATAGAAATGCCATGTCAACATTGAAACCTAAAGGCTTGCAAATACTCAAAATAAATGAAAAACTGCCTTAACACCTACTATAAATAATGACTGCTTTTTCTGTTTTACAGTGGACCCTTTTATATGATTTTTTTTGTTGCAGATGTTAGCAGTGCAGTTTTATATCTACAAATATCTTATGACACAATTAATCTGTTCAGTTAACATCATTATGAAGTCACCTGTTTTTTTACAAGCAAATGTTTAAATGGCGCATGAGTCTCTCATGACCTGTTTTTCCTCTGTAGTTAACAGCAACACTGTTGAACGAAACTAGACATTTTCAACATTTTCAGTGATAAGTTGCTTAGCAATCAGGGTAAAGACTGCTGTAGAACTGGGACAAATAATACATTTTCCTGGCAAGAACCTCTGTGATTAGGAGTCACTCACTCAGCCAGCAACCAAAGTCAAAATTCACCAGGCTAATTTTCAGTGCCAAATATATTGTGTGGAATCACTAAGATGAGACAGTGGAGGCACAGTAGGAAAGGATGAGGTGCTGTGATGTGTACTACTGGAGGTTGTCAGCTCAAATTTCAGAGCTGCCAAAGAGATGCAAATAGTGATGCCCTTAAAATGTCCCTGAAATCAGATAGAAGTTTTTGAGATTTAAAGAAACAATTCTTTAGAATAACAGTCTGTAGTTAAGTAACTATCCAGGAAGTAATAGACATTCCTACAGTAGCACTCAAAGTAATACTGTTGACTAATATATTAGCAAGATTAACTAAGTAAGTAAGTGGGCGGTGCGGTGGCATAGTGGCATGGATGCCTCACAACAAGAAGGTCCCGGGTTTGATTCCCGGTCCGGGGATCTTTCTGTGCGGAGTTTGCATGGTCTACCTGTGCTTACGTGGGTTTCCGGGTACTCCGGGTACTCCGGGTACTCCTCACACAGTCCAAAAACATGCAGATTAGGTTGATTAGTGATTCTAAATTATCCATAGGAGTGAATGTGTGTGTGAGTGGTCGTTTGTGTATGTGTTGCCCTGCGATGGACTGGTGGCCCGTCCAGGGTGTACCCCTGCCTCTCGCCCTATGTGAGCTTGGATAGGCACCAGTAGACCCACGTGACCCCAAATTAAGGAATAAGCGGGTAAGTATGAATAAATGAAAGGGATTTCCTCCATTCTTTGTCTTACATAACATAACCAACAAACTTAACTGACTAACTTGGTTTAGAAGTACTTGGAATAAGGTAAAAAAAAGTAAGTCTATGTAAGTAATTCTAAAAATGTAAGTCTATGTGGCATTATTACCTACCTAGCATTATGAGCAGATGCAAGTAAAGTGATTAATTAAAATGAATAAGAGAATCAATTCATCCTCAGTAACTGCTATAAATGTTTGGCCTCAAAATGTTTAAGATTGAGAACGAGAAATAAAAAAGGGTTTCTAAAATATTTGATATAAAGACATTTTATTGAAATGCATGCACTATGGTAAAGAGCAAACCATTTCCTCTTTACAGTTAATGGTGCATTACAACATCTGGAAAATTACTAACTGTAGCCTGATAATGTTACGGGATTACGGGAATCACCAGGAATCAGACGTTAGAGAACACACCTTTATTAAGGGTAAGTACAAAAATATATAATAAAACACAAAACAAAACCGCGCAGCAACGCTGCTATTATGAAGACCGTACTTATCTTACGGAGACTCGAACATAGAACTATACTGGGATCTCATGAGGACTCGAACATAGACGATTCTAAGAGCACACCAACTTAAGAACTGATGAGAACCCACACTACGAAACCGCGCAGCAAAGCTGCTCTAAAGAAACACGGTACTTAACTTCGTGGGATCCAAACTAGGAGACAGATTCTTAGAACAGCCAGATTCTGAGAAACGGCAAACATAAATCCACATAGCAATGATAATAATCCACGCCCTCATAAGGATGGCGCTCAACTTAAATAACGCACCATCCCCGGACTGATTGCTCGAATCCCTAATCAGCAGGTGATGGTGGTTAGTGATGAGGTAGGGGTAGCGCGTGACAGATAACATGCATGAAATACATGAAACTTAGACCTTCCATTTCTTGTTAGAGCTAAAAGGGAAGGACATTCTATTATAAACTCATAAGTGAAAACAGAAGATGTCATTAGACACCCACAGGAGAAAAACTACAAACAATATTAGCGCATGTTAGCTGCCAATGTGAATTTTAAGTGATTTGTTAGTTAATTTATAAGATAACAAGGAAATATATATAATACAAACAATAAATATTATTAAATGAATAATAATACCTTCATTATATTCCTTGTCATCTAGAATGTTTGGAGCAGAAACAGAAAACACAGAGATATTTATGTAGGCAGTTGAGTCCCATAGGAGGAAATTGTTTTCCTTAATTGTGCAAAGGGAAGCATGTAAAAGTGATAGCTGATGGTGGATGCGCATAGATTGACAACTTGAAATTCTGTGGTTTCGGTGGCCGGGGAGACTCTTTCGCTGAGCTGGAGGGCAGACAAAAGGGGTGACTGCATGTTTCCACAAGATTATTGTGCTTCTGGCATCATTCCTCCCATCTCCTCTAGTGAGCAGTCCTTTTATTCCTCTTCTGATGAGCCACTATCCGATGAGGACTGTAGCACTCTTTGCCTTCCAGCCACAAGCGTTTGGTGGTGCCTCTGCCCTGGGGCCATGATTGATTGCTGATGTTTTTGTTACTGCCCTACATGGTTAGTGTGGTTCTTGCCCATGTTTAAACACTTATTGTCGGCATGGCTTTACACACTGGACTCTCCGAAATATGAACAATGTTAATTTTGTAAACAAGGTTGTATGTAGAAAAACTGTAAATTCTAAGAGGATTTGAGGACAAGTTTATTGCAAATTTGATTACCAATGGACCTCCTATGCTAACAAATTTAGAAGTTAATAGTAACCTTTGTTTACCTTTTAAAACCTTAGCTTCAATACTTGGCTGTAACTAACTTATGTAAAAAGGCACTTTTAGTTAAGGAAAGGATGTGACAATATATTTCTGGCCAGAAGAGCAGGTCACCATGGCAACAAATAATAGACAAGATCTATCTTTCAGCATGAAAGGGAAAAAAAACAGGGCCGTCTAATTCTGAAAACCGATTGCAACAAAAGGATAATTGTACAGACTTGCAACGAAACCATGGTGTATACACACACCTATTGGCTTGGATGCCCAGGGCCAACTTCATATTCACAAAGAAACTGTGATGAAAGCAGATGTAATTGCTCGTGAAATATGTAGAATAGGCCATGTTTCTACTAACCTGGACTTGTAGAACAGACTATTCAACATTTTCAGAAGATTTCATTCACTGGAGTCCTTTTAAAGTTTAATTATTCTGGGATCCTATTCCTTTAAATTACATGACCTTGTTTTTTGAGAACATATTAAACATTTAAAAATGTTATATTCCCAACATGTTTTACCTGCTTTTAAAATCCGGGTAGAATTCAGACATTAGTAAAAATTCATTAATTAGATTAAAATCGAAACCCTTACTTACCTAAGAAAATTGCTGGCTTTTTTATTCATTTCTTTTGACATAAACCACGTGCACTTGCAGCTAAATTTAGCTTATTTACTGGGTAATCGCCAGTGAGCTTTATAATCCGGTGCATCATATATATTAATTCTGGATGTGCTTACTGATGTCGAACCGATTTTACGTGGTGCAAGGTCCACAAAAATCTGTCAAAATGTTTTAGTACTTTAGGATTTTTGTGACCGCAGGCGACCACAGCCGTCGCTCACTCACGCTTTGAGGACACCCTGCTCTGTGGGCTTGCAGTTCTGTCCCTCTAAACTCCAAGATTAAAATAGTTTAGCCTCTCGATCAATGTTTCTTCTGGGACGCGCATTTCTTTAAAAAAATCCTATTTACGCCACTGCTTAATGCGCTTTATAATCCAGAGCGCCTTCTGGATGAAAATATACCAGTTTATTCATATAGCACTTTATATTCCGGCACTCATATTTAAAAAACAGCTTTAATATTATTTGTATGATCAGGAAAAGGAACAAACTATTTTATCGGAACGTATATAGGAGTCAGTTTTGTGTGAAATTGCTACAGATCCTGAGCACTACAAACAAAGCCAAATTGGATTAAGCAGGAACAAAGATTTTATATGATCAATATAGGCTAAGTCAGTAAAGTAGTGGAAACAATTTGAAAAGCCTGGTCCAGACATTCTAGCATTTTTGTGTGAAGTTCTTGATATTATTCCGCAGAAATCTGAACAGAGGTTATCATAATAGAATCTGCTTTTTTTAATTTTGAAGAGTGCAATCTAAACACTGTATGTTAAATCTCAACACCGTATGTTAAAGAGTAAGCCATGAAATTCTTTTCAGGAATCTTATTTCCACCATTTATTATTTTATCTTTAAGCCCTGCAGCAAAGTGTTTAATGACTAGCGTGCACTAGTGGAGTGCATAAACAATTGTCTTATGCATAACTAGACCTTTACCTTTAATAGTACAGTATGGCACTCAGCATATTTCTTTTGTTTTTGTAAAAAAGATGCTATAGTTCTTAGTAGTTTAGTGGAAGCCATAACTTTAACACTATAAAAGGATGTAGTGAGTATATCTAAAAGACATGTGGCATAGTGGTTAGCGCGGTCGCCCAACAAGAAGAATGTCCCAGATTCGATTCCCGGGCCGGGGATCTTTCTGTGAGGATTTTGCATGTTCTCCCTGTGCCAGCATTTCCTCCAAGTACGCCGGTTTCCTTCCACAGTCCAAAAACGTACATTAGTTTGATTGTGATTCTAAGTTGCCCATAGGAGTGAATTAGTGGTTTAGTCTATGCGTGCCCTGCGATGGACTGGTGAACTGTTCGGTTTTCCTCTCACCCTATGTGTGCTGGGATAGGCTCCAACAAACCCCTGTGACCCTGAATTAAGGAATAAGCAGGTAAGAAAATGAATGAATGAATGATCAGACATACAGTATAACCTCCAAAATCACTTCTTAAACCAAGATTAGACCATTGAAATAGGTAAACAAAAACAGTTGTTGTCTAATATAGTCCCTTTTGTGAAGAAAAAAATGTTTATTACCAATAAATCTGTGTTTTCAATATTTAACATATGATAATGATGCCCATCTTTCCCCCTATTACGATAAAAAGCAACATTAGAACAAATACTGTTTAGAAATGGTAAGTACTCACAACTGGAATTATAATCTACATAATCCAAAAACTGAGTTCCCTAAAGTCATCATAATATGATACCATAATATGATAGAGCAAATTATTACATGCCTTATTGGTGCCTTGATTTTCATTTAATCTGCCTTGGTGATGCATCATTGCTTACCCTTTATGATCTCATTTGGTTTTATTGCACATGTATTGTGCCTCTCTGGCGAGATTCTCATTTAATGCCCAGCAATAAAGTTCCCACAAGTTTTAATATACATGCTTTTAAATATGATTTTATATAAAAATATTAAACAAATTCTGTGCCCGAGAATCGGACCGCTGAGGACTGTGGGTCGACCACTGCTTAATACACAATGCACCGGCCCTTTACGGACCCTCTTGCAGGTGATGAGTCCACAAGCGGTTGGCCCTATGTGACTCCTTCAGTATGATAGCAGTATCATTTAATAAAATTAGCAAATTTACCTTAATCTGTGTTACCTAAATTGTGGACACACAATGTTCATTAAAGTTTCTAAAATATGTATTTTACATAAGTAACCTGTGTTCCATGGTGTGTTTTTATATATGAACAATAGTTTAATTAGTACAAATTTCAATTGTCTAAACATCAGGGTTATGCATTGTTCATATTGTAAATGTAATATTAAACGTGAATCCACTGTGACTCATATGCAACTTTATTAACAGCTTTCTCGTAAATTGATGAATCCATTTTTCAAGTCAGACTCCGGATGTTGCCTATTAAAAGTTTTCTTTTTCAAAAACTATTTTGTCTCTTTGCTTTAGTAGGGAGACGTGGAAGGTCGGCGAGATCCGATAATGAGCGGGCAGCCGGTAGGAAAGGTCATTAATTCTACGTAGCATTTTGAATGGACCAATGTACCTTGGACTTAGCTTCCGGCATGGGAGCTTTAGTTTTAGATCTCGGGTCGACAACCACACCAACTGCCCGGGGCGTAGTTGGGGTGAGGACGTCTGTGCCGGTTCGCCTGCTGCCATTGTTTGTGCATAGCCCTATTGATGTGTACATGGGCATTCTCCCAAACTCTGGCGCTCCGCTGGTACCAGTCTTCCACTGCAGGTATGGTGGCTGGTTCCTCGGACCAGGGGAACAATGCTGGCTGGAACCCTAAAACACATTGGAAAGGTGTTAGGCCCGTGGAGGAATGAATTAGAGAGTTCTGTGCGTACTCAGCCCAAGGGAGATATTCGCTCCACCTCTGTTGCTGCTGCGTACATTAAGTATGTAAGTATCTGCCCAGCTCCTGATTCAGCCTCTCTGCCTGCCCATTAGATTGCGGGTGGTAGCCCGAGGACAGGCTCACATTAAAGTCCAGTCTCTTGAAGAACTCTCTCCATACATGAGACGGCCGGTACAAGCGGCAGGAGATATCTATATTTTATAGTAATCCTGTTGAGTCCTCAGAAATCTATGCATGGGCATAAACCGCCATGTTTTTTTTCTACGAAGGGGAGGTGGACAGCCGGATGTGTCCGTGTTTTAGCGCTTTCTCTATGTATTCGTCTAAAGCTCTGGATTCGGGACCGGATAGAGGATAAACTCGGCTTTCAGGTGTTTAGGTGCGGAGGTAACGCAGTCGCTTGCTCTTTACTAAAGACTTTGAGTACTTCGTTATAGCAGCACAGCACCCGTGATGTGTCAGATGTATCAATTGTGCTTTTTAGGCAGGCTCTGGTGTATACTTGCTTACGTGATACACAGTTATCATGACCAGTCCGTAATTTTACCTTAAATGACTGGGTCGTGAGTGTGCAACAACAAGTTTTTGGGGCAGATGTGACATAAAAGGAGATCTTCTCCGTGTGAGAGTGATTGACAGTCAGCGAAAGCAGCGCTGTTTTCCGGCGTATAGCGGGACCAATGGGTCGCCTATCGATGGCAGTAACGTGGATCGCGGGGTCGCACAGGATGGTAGGCACTTGGAGTCTTCGTGCTACCCCCTCATCCATGATGTTTATCGCCCGAATCCACTAAGGCAGATAAAGGGCGGGATATCCCATTAAACAGTAGCCTCGCTGATACTGACAAACTTAAATCGTGCCGAATTGAATACATATGGGTACTCACACGCTGGCGGAGTTTGAGCGGACAGTGCGCGAGCTCGTGATCCGGTTCTCCGCAATAGTTGCATAAGTCCAGCCTCCGCCTTCGCTGTCTTTCCCGATCCGAAGTTTATTGGCCCCCACTTGCATAGGCTCTGTTTCGGTGGTGCACGACGGAGGGCTGTGCTCTCTTCCTGGCCTTTCGGTTTGGGTTTTTTTAGACACTGTAGGGTGGTTTAATAAGTTGTCCGTCCGGATCGCTCGTTGGATGAACTCATTATATGTGTCCGAATCGCCCCGGCACACTAATTCGGCTTGGAGGTTCGCATTCAGCACCTCTTTGAATAAAGCTTTGAGTGCCACCTCGTTCATTCCACTCTGTGCACCCAGCGTGCAAAAAGAGATGGCATACTCTGCAGCAGATTGGGAAGCTTGCTTCAGACGGAACAGTCTCGTGGGTATGTCCAGGTTCCCTGCGGGGTGTTGGAACACCTCTCGTAGTTGGGAGAAAAGTAGTCACTGGAAGAACGAATGGTTGAGTCATTCCTCCCACACTGCAGCGGCCCAGTCCAATGCGTGACCCGTTAGAAGGGAAAGTAGGCAGGAACATTTCCTCCTCTCGGTGGGGAACCCCAGGCGTTGGTTTTTGAATAAGATTCGGCAGTTCTGGATGAACCCCCGGCATTTTTCGGGGTTTCCCTCAAACTTATCGGGCAGGGCAGTGGGCGTGTTCCCATGAGGTGCGAGGTGAGACGCCGCTGTGGCATGGTTCATGGCGGTGACCTGCTCCTGTAAGTTATGAAGCGCCTGAGTCTGGAGGTTGAGGGCAGCCAGAAGACCCTCCATGGAGCTGATGACTGCTGGACCCGTAGTGGGTGAAGTAGCCGAGTGGTGAAGTAGGGTGAAGCGGTTGTTAGCCGAGTCCATAAATGCAGATACACAGCAAGTTTTACTCACAAATGTTTATTCTCCCAGAGGAGAGGCACAAGAGCAGATAGCAAACAAATCCAAATCAGAGGGCAAAGAGGTAACGTAATACAGTTTAAGGGTCGAAAGCCAGATAGAGAGGGTTTGTTATCATGCTCAGTAAGTTTGGAAAAACAATACTTCACATGGAGTCTTGGGGACGTGGCCTTATATAGGTTGGCCACGCCTAATTGCCTAGTAACCGAAGAAGTTCAGTATTCTGGTGATGGCGCCCTCCTGTGGCCATCAGCCAGAGTAGTCCCCCTTACAGCTATATCATTTGAAAATAATTTCTGGAGCGGCCCAGAAAAAAATGTATCCATGGAGCGCTATCGGTCGGTGGCCCATGGGTTGGAGACCACTAGTTTAGGTGACCAAGCCATAATAATTTGAATTTCTGTAATGCCTTATTTGATTTAATGCAGGCTTTGGTTACATATTACTGTGTTTTGAACTTATTCATCCTAATAAAACAATTTCTATCATTTATAATAAAAATTCTACTTATTTTATTTTTAAATTGTTTACTTTATCAGAATCAACAGTTAATCAACAGTATAAATACATTACTAGACATAATGAAGAGTTAAGAAAATAAAAGTAATCATGTTTTTATTTCTACAATGTCCAACTTAATCAGAATCCCCCTGACAAGAATGTAGGGCACTTTTGAAAGTATTGAGAGTTCTATTGCAAAAGCTTTCTCTGTAGCAGAAAAGATTCATTGCTGTGATGAAGTTAAAAACATTGAGGACTCATTGACTCAAATCCCTCATGCCTTGTTAAATGGCATTGCAGCTCCACAGAGATTTGCCCCAAACTCGCAAGGCAGATGATGTTGCCAAAAGCGACAGGGTCTTCTGGAGCAGAGTTATCCTCTAGGAACAACCAAAGTAAACACAAAGCAGATTTCCATTATGGGCTGCTCCTGTTGTTTGGCTCAGCAGTGTACAAACAGTCACTAGCTGTAAAGGAGCCAAGGCCCTTAAGTGAAAACCACAAATGACAGGAAACCTAAGAGGTGAAAAGCAAAATAAGCCGGCAGGACGATGGAGGATTGATGTGGGAAGTCTTAATTCTCTATAGCCAACAAAAATAATTAGGTCGCAAACACAAACACCTGTGGATGTTCACCTAGGATGGCTAAAACTGGACTTAATTTGCCTTCTACAGGGAAATGCTCTCTGAGGTGCAAAGTGTTGATGAGTGGACTAAGATTAATTATATTTGGCTTGTTTGTCGAGTCCTACACATACAGGCATATAAAGGTGCTCTGGCTTGACCTTGATGCTATTGTTTGATTTGACTGTAGAGCAAAATGGTAAATAATAAATCTCAGCAGTTTTATCAATGAAGATTAAATAAAAAAAATCAATCCTAACATGTTTTCTAATTTCTAATTTGAAGGAATATTAAATTTTGGAGTATGAAGTAATTGATATTATTTATGGGGATAGGACAGAGAAGAGCTAGCGAAGATAGCGATAGAGACAACCAAGACAGGAATGTCTAACCTCTCAGCACTGGTCACATTAATCATAAGGGAACATACAAAATGCTACAAGGAAGTGGGGTTAAGGCTGTATAACCAATCATAACAATTGAATTGTGAACTCAATCACCCTTTTATTTTTAATCATAAGAGTAAAAATTATGTATAAATGTGTACAGACTAGGCAGAAATTATGCAAAATGGACGGGTGACATAACTACATTTCTGATTCTCTGTTTAAAATAGAAAAAGAATTTTGTCTAGAAATGTGGTTTAGTCAGTAAAGCACCAACACTTTTGTGCTCCTTACTGGTCCCATCCCTTTCTCTCTTTGCATTTCATCAATAATCTGTGTTATTAGGAAAAAGTTTTATGTTAGGTATTTCATAGAAAAAAAAAAAATTACTTATGAAGAAACATATCCGTATCCAAGTCTCATCGTATGCATAGCCCTATATACACAAATGGGATCTTGAGAGCTAACTCACTATAATGAGCCCCTTGACAGTCCTCACCTCATTTGTTAAGCAGGCTAATTAAAAAGACATTTAGTCACAAATAAAACCTGTGTGCATTAAATGAAGATATCTACAATGGTTACACATAGAGTTGATGCAATCATGCACTTGAGCAATTTATTAATGTTCATCGTACAAGAGCATGTTAAATGTACATGCTTTTCACTTAAAAAATAAAAGAATAACTAAATGTTAAAAAAGATAGATGGATAATAATTAAATAGTTGAATTAAAGGTCTGGCAGGATACTTGGCATTGAGGCCCAGAATACTCTGGCTGCTCATGGAAAGAAGCCGATACACTGGACTTCATATGACAACAAGTATACTATTGCACATACAAAGTCATTCTCACAGGATAATTAACCTACTGATGTGATATCGATCTCATTCTGTCCTCTAATTATATATTTGACATATTAACTAGACAGAACATAGCAAGAGAAATTAGTTAATATTATCTGCCATGAATTCATATATGCATGCACATACTGTAGGCCTCACTACTGATACCAGTCACTTAGTTACTGCACAATGATGCTTTTATTTTATACAAGAATATTGTTTCAGTATAATGTGAAAAAAGGAGATAAGTCAACAGATGGCCTAAAGATTTTCATAGCATTTTAATTTCCTTTGCAGAAGTTCTTCAGATAATACAAATACAATGCATCATCATGTTTTATATATTTCTTTCTGTCTTGCTAACAATATAAAATCCTGACCGTTATATAGCAAAATGTGATAACATGTTCAGAAAGACTTATTGTAAAAGTATTCACATAAAAACATGTACCACTTTTGATAGAGTGTGACATTTTAGATCAGAACACCCTGATATAGAATACACTCACACAGAGGAAAAAACATTAGCATAACAAAAGAGGAAAAAACATTATGCATTAGAGAATGTAAAAGAAAAGTTAAAACACCAGTGAAGGTCTAAAGTGAGGTTTGCAGTTTGGGTCAAGGATCAGTGATTGGGCCTTAAAAAGAGAAATGCAGAATTTATACACAGACATCCTAATATTGTGTGCTTCCAACTTGTTATTACAGCAGAATCAAACTAACACCAGTGCTTTAATTCCAAGGCATTTTTGCTTTACATTTACAGTATTTAGAAGACACCTTCATTTCAGAGCAACTTAAACTGATCTCTTAGAAACAAGTAAGCAATTGGGAAATACTGAGACACTATCTGCCCCTTATACCCGTGTAATTTAAATGATATTCTTTAAATATAGTCTTCTTCTTCTTCTCCTTTCGGCTGCTCCCGTTAGGGGTCGCCACAGCGGATCATTCTTCTCCACCCTACCCTG
>JAOTRA010000029.1:8333213-8362396 GCA_026260255.1 Pseudolaguvia tuberculata
TATACATATATATATATAAAATGTATGTGTGTGTATAATTGTGGTTTAGTGCATGTAGTTTTTCTTACGCCTTCATCCATAGGAAATCCAACAGAATTGCTCTTGTTAAAATTCCTATGAATTTTACATGAAGCTTGGTTGGTGAATAAGAAAACCCATCTCAGTTACATTTCCACACTACAGCCAAAAAAGGTATATTAGGAATAATAATTCCAAGCATGTCTTTTTTGTTGTTACCCAACTGACTTATTTTTTCCAACTGTAATCAATAAATGTTCAAGAAAATCTGTCTAGCATTACCGAAAATTACATTTACTGTAGTCCTTGTAAGGGAAATCTCTGCTAGATGATATATCTTTGTATTTGTACATTCACAGCTGTGACACATGCCACAACAGTTACAGAAATGTCACTACGGAATGGAAGAGTGGTGTCAGTTATTGAATGACCTCTCATATACTGATGGAAAAGAATGAGGTGTCACAGCAAGAAGTGGTAATAGAGTGGAATACATTAAATATTAGGGAGGATCCATCGAGCTGGAACCAATCTGCTCCCTCTTTGAGGCCCAGGGACTACTGAATGCGGCTGCGAAGTGGCTTATGTGATTATGCATCAGTGAGCAAAGATGTGCGGAGTGGACATGGATGATAAATGACGTCACCTGAGTTTGATTTTATTAATTTTAAGCAGAGACTTTTAAGAAGATCCAATCTGCTGAACAGAGGGCCAGACTTATTGGCAGCCTAAATCAGAAAATGTATTATTATTTCATCAAAAACTAGAATAGAAACAAACACCTAACAACAAATAAATTCTTGTTTTTTTTGGTTGCAGGTTAAGAAATAGTTAATGAATGAACATGTAAATCAAGGCACAGACTTCCAACTGCCCACTTTTCATTAATCTCTCCTTTTCTTCTCTGACATAAACTTAAAATAACAAAAGAAATGCAAAGAGTGTACAATATCATTCAACCCTATAACACACTGTGTGATTTTTATTAATTCTTAATAATTAATAATTCTTAATAATTAGTGTTGCTTGTCAGGCTGTGCAAATTACTACCAGATCACGCTGTAGGATATCAGTTGTTATAATGTCAGCCAGTATGATGGTCAAAAACATGAGCCCACATAAAAGTCCTGTTTGACATTATTCATACCTAACGTTATTCCATTATTTTACTATTAAATGTATTCTTGCTAAACATAATGTGCTAGTACGCATACATTTCATATGTACCTAAAATAAGGATATCCTCTCCTCACAACAAGAATATATTGGTTTCGATTCCTGTGCTTGAGTAAGTTTCCTCTGGGTTCTCACAGTCCAATAGCTTGTTCATTAGGTTGATTTGGTGATTCTAAATTGTCCATAGAAGTGAATGTGTGTGAGTGGTTGTTTGTCTATGTGTGCCGGCGACACATAGACTATAATGGGCAGGCAACCTTTCTAGGGTGTACCCCTGCCTCTCTCACTATGTGCTTCAGCAAAACGCCATAATTCCGAATTAGTGAATAAGCGGGTTAGAAAATGAATGAATTAATGTAGTGCCCAACAGGAAGTGGTAGCCTAGTGGTTAAGGTGTTGGCCTAATACCAGATAGACTGGGGTTCAAATCCCGCAACCACTTGGACAAGGCCCTTAACTGACAATTGCTCAGTTGTAAAAGAAGAAACCAAATGTGAGTTGCTCTGCCAAGCTGTAACTGTAACATACACTTAATTAAACAATATAACTATGAAATAATATTTAAAAAAAAAATAAAAATAGTGTTGAAAAAAAGAAAATAAGGTGTCCAATTCATAGAGCAGATTTAAGAACTCTGAGAAAGACATTAGGTCTTATCTGTCAAATGTGCCATGTACAGAAGATATTAATAATTTTTGTGATTAATAACACAGGTGCCACAGGAAACCATTTTTTAATTTATTGTAATTGACATTCCATGTCTGGTCTATGCTGATTCATAGAAATGAATTTGCTATATACTCAGCTAAACCCCAGTCATATAATTGTAATGAATGCAGCGTCTCCCGATGCAACGCTTCCTAAAGCAACGCCCCCGAGTCACCACACAAGGGCACTGTTGCCCGAGTTTTGACAGACTGTTTTCCTGTTCCAGGTTAGAGATTTAAAAGATTGTATTTGTTTAGCAAAGTATTTTTTTGCCTGTCTTAACAGACCAAGCGTTTATTTTGTGTACTAGTGTTTATCTGTTTTTTGACCTTCTGCCTGTTTACCCATTATAGAGTATGCCTGTTGTTTTGGATTTGTCTGCCTGTTCACACCTGATATTCAGTGCTGTGATATTTACCTACTTTACTGCTGGAATAAAACATCTCTGTTAAACCACTTCAATGAAGTTTCTTCAGTACGGATTCAGCCTAAAATAATTCATGACATATATATAATTTTTTTGCCATATACATCTGCTTTTTATGCATTTAAAAGGTTGTTTCAAAATATGGTTTTGGTCTAAGCCTCAGTGGCACACAGGTTCAAAGTGAATTTGTTTCCCCATTAGGAATGTAAAAAATCCCACTGAGTTTACTTAAAAGCAGAATAAAAAAAACTTGATGCACACATCGCATCACATCACTATTGTCTGACTTCCAAAACATTCGCAGCAATTTATGAAGCTTTTGAGTGGCCAGAATGATAAGTATTTAAGTTTCTGGTAAGCTGAAGAGAAAATACAACTATAATGTATGCCCAATAGTTGCACAGGAGCCATTTTCGTTATTATATGTTTTGGTGAAGTGGGCAAAGCTTTGTTGCTGTTGACTTGTTTTTCTGTCTATACCTTTCCCAGGTCTTAGAAGATAAATTATATTTCAGGGTTAACGTTATTTTCTTAGAAGAATACAATAAATCTGTCTTTCAGAAGCAGCATAGCATACTGCCATGGCAACAAGCCACGGGCTCGAGAGGCAAGTTATGTGTGCTGCAAAGGTTAGTCAAGAGCTTCATCCACCTCTAGGGTCCCTTTAGGACACTGCAATCATAGCCGCCTGTCTTCTCTTACTCTTCCTTTTTACCTTTGTATTAATAAGTAAAAAATGTTAAAAAGGACAGCAGTAACACATTTAGAAGTCAGAGAGTGTATTTTGACAGAGAGTGTTTATGGCCTTACCATAACTACCATAACTTACTACCTTATAGTCATAAGTGCC
Source organism: Pseudolaguvia tuberculata (assembly GCA_026260255.1). Taxonomy (NCBI): domain Eukaryota; kingdom Metazoa; phylum Chordata; class Actinopteri; order Siluriformes; family Sisoridae; genus Pseudolaguvia; species Pseudolaguvia tuberculata. Next base: position 8,336,393 of record JAOTRA010000029.1, read on the forward strand.
ATGAGACTATGTGTTAAGACAGATGTGCATTCTGTGATCATTTCTGTGATGTGGTTCTGTGTTAATCTTTTGATAAAATGTTCATGCAGTCATGTCACTTTATGGTTGAGCAGTAAGAAAATTTAACACATTTACAAACATATTTCCAAAAGAATTATGAGCGTTTATCCTGGAGAGGATTATACAAGAAGTCCAGCAGCCTGTTATGTTTGTTTAATTTGTATTGGTTTTTTTTGTTTTATTGAAACTTATGTAATTAATGTAATTATTATTAAAAAAAAAATCATTAATTCATCTTTTATACTTGCTTATTGCCTAATTCGGGGTCCCGGCTCTATAATAGGGCAAAAGGCAGGAGAGGTTGCCAGTTCACCATGGAGCCACACACTCACACCCACTCTTATGGACAATTTAAAATTACTAATCAATCTAGTACAACCTTGCACAGAAAGGATTTGAAGCTGTTAGTTTGTTGGATTTTATATTCTTTATATAGAAAAATAATAAAATGAACTCATTTAATGCACATCAAATACACAATTATAGATGTGAAAACTAGTATTAGTACTTAGTTAGTTCACTTGCATACATGATAATAAGTGTGTGAAATAATGAAGTGTACCCTGTTAAATTCTTCTTTACTTTGTACCTTGTCACTTATCCAACTTTTAATCATAAGTAAAACTACTTTGCAGATATAAAACAAAGAATTGTGCTGATCAAGTGAGGCTATTCAAAGTTTCTTATGACATAGAAGGTTTTATAAACAGCACTGCAAGAGAAGAGTCAGCATCAGCCGTATGACAAACGGATACTTGATAGTGCAGCGCTTCTATTTTTCTCTACTCTATTCTGCCACCAATTAGCAAAGATGTGAAGATCATTATCCTGTAGCTTGTTTGCATTATTTAAATCAGACTTTGCAGTTGTCAGTCATTAATCAGTGCTCGCTGAAGACTGTTGGAGAGCTGACAAGCCAGCCAGCTCATTATAGACTGATTTGGTGTCTCATCGTTTGGACCAAACACTTAACTGACCTGAGCCATAAGGTCACTGATCTGAAAAGATGTCTTTTTGCAAGTCTATTTTGTGGGAAACGCCATATGATGTAATTGTCATCCTATAAATGAGATTAACATTGTAAATGGTACATTAACATTGTAAATTTTTTCTTTGTCTTTGGGATCTTTAACCAAGTGTAGCAGATAATATGCATGCAAATGTACATGCCCCAGCAATTGGTACATGTTAACTGGGCTCCAAAATTACAACTTTATGTTCAAACATTATCAAAACACATAATTGCTATTGATTATCCCCTTTTCATAAAAATCTCTCCAGACTTTCATTGCGCTCTGTTTGGGGTTTCGTACAGCGTGGAGAATTGTGTGTGGGTGTTTTAGCTTATACTTTGGATGTCATTACGTGTGCAATCATGGCTTAATTTGTAACAGCATGATTGACTGGACAGTAATTTGTAATAATAAACATCTGAGGTGACTATGGCACAGTTATAATTTATAGATATGTTATTTGCTTAGAATAACACAACAGTGAACGCATGAATCATATGCATCCTGACTTACATGTTCTAAATGTGCAAATCACAAATTCTGGATGCCAGTATTTTTTTCTTCTGGTGTTGTTTTATTTAAAAATAAAGTGGCTTTATTATCTATACTGTCAAAATTGAATATGGGGGTGTGAAGTTAGCATAAATTAAAAGCATAACACTATTACAGTATCAGGGTATAAGTCAATGTAGGTGGATTCAAGCTAATAATTAAATTAGCCCGAACTGCTTTAAGCACATTTTAAAACTGCTGCCAGCAGAGAAAGAGGAAAAAAACCAATTAAACTGATGGGCACACCATGTGTTTACCAAGTAAGACTATGACAAATAGTGAATTTTGGCACTGTGTTTGTGTGCCCATTTAGCAATCACAACTGGCTATGACAGAATGTGATTATACAGTATGTGATTATAAATGTGGGGAGATCTGTACTTCTGCAACTTCTGTACTTCTGCAACAATAGGAATTACAGGTGATTTATTATTGATTTAATTTACATCAAATCAGTGTGATTTTATTATTTAAATTATATTTTAAAATGTGAAATTAAAAATGTCATAATTTGGCAGCTATCAGACTTAAACACTTAAAAGATTTTGTTTGGGTTAGACATTCAGAACCAGTGTAACCACAAGTATTTTCATACCTATCCAAGAGCATAAACAAAACTCTATTCAAGTTACACATTTCATTGCTTAGCTATCTTGATATTCGTTATCAGATTGACTCATTATCTTATTATCAGACTGTTCTGTGAATAAAGAGTTCCACTGGATATAGAGCAAATGTCTCAGAAGCAATTTCCTGAACTATGAATTATTCACAAGATATTATTTCAAAGGTCATCTTATAGTAATTAGTATCATGCTATTGACCAAACAGCCTCAAGGTACCTAATGGCCGGTTTAATTACAATTTAAAATGAGCAAGTCATGTGACACCAGCTATATGTTGAAATATTGTCTATTATAGATTTTTTTATACGCATCACTAAAGAACCATTTTTGAAAAGTTAACAACTTTGAGTGTGGTCCACCAGGAGTGGAAACAAAAAAAAGAGGATGCTGAGTGCCTGCAAATGAAGACTTTAATAATAAGTGAAGGGAGAACACACAAACTCACACAAAGAGTTGAACCCAGGACTTTCCTGATGTGGAGGCCATGCTAAGCACTACACTACCACGCCAACCCTATTAAGTATTATGTTTTGCGTTCATATTTAGTTAAAAATAGAAGCAAGTTACTTATCATAGTCATGTGCCTGTGAGACTTGTAGATCAGCTTGCAGTCATATATTCATATATGCATCAGCAACCGTGCAGTATTCAAACCATCAAATGACTTTAAAGCAGGCAGAAGAGATATAATTGTCAGCATCTTACTTGCATTATATGGTTATGTTTATTCATTGGAGCTTTAATGTCATTGTTTTTATCCTAGCTGATATCCAGGGCTGTGTGACAGGGAGAAGACTTCTTCATATATATAATATATCCGTCATTCCATCCATATATCAACACTATATTGTCCAGCAGGACAATAAACCTGAGCATAAAGCCCTTGAGCTTCATTATGACATGATGTTATTGTAAAGTCCAGATCTTAAGAACTTGGAACACCTTTGGCGTGACCTGGAATGTCAATTGCAATGCCAACCCTTAGACCTCCTTAACTAATTTACCTTAAGTTCATTATCATTAATATCTTCATATCTTATTGTTTATAATAAAAAAATAGCAACCTTAGTTTTATGGGAAAAAAAAGAAATGACCACTCAAAAATAGTCTAAAGTTACACAATATTTAATGATTCAAGTAAAATTCCAAGACAAGAAAAAGTATTACACTAAATGTTTATGAATGTTTTTTCATAGATTCTAAAGGGATATTTTACAAGGGCAAGACAAAACACAGCATATTTTTTTTTTTGTTATAGTGTACTGCTGGCACATATCAAAGCTGTCATCTTTCAAAGCAATTGTGAAGCACGAATGATTAAGTTACAAGCAGATAAAGTATAGCAATAGGTTCATATTATTTACTGATTTATACAAGATGCATGGTGTGTACATCATTCTGACCATCTGTGTGCCAGTATACATACATGCACACACAAAGACACACGCACGCACATACACTGATATCTGTATAATGACTTCCTACATTAGGATGAAGATTGTCTCAATGTTTATAAATTTAATCTTTTTGTGTATTTTATAAATCAAACCAACCAACTACCATTCTTGTTGACAAAATAAAGCAATCCAAAATTACTTCTAAATATTTTCACTCCTTTGTGTCATATTTTTCACCACATGGTGATACATGTTGATTTGATTCCTGTGTGAATAAAATGTTCCAGTGTGTTGACATGTTCATATTAAGAAGAGCTTGTAATATCAGTGTTTATTACTGCCATGTCAAGTCCAGGCATGACAACAAAGCCAAGAGTGGACAATGCACCTCATCACCATCAGACATGGGTCGAAGAACAAAGGTTACAATCTGCTCTCAAGATCTTTTTTTAAACGCAGTAAGGAAAAAAAAGAAAAACTTTTGTTGTAAGCAGGGTTGCTGAGGTTACTTTCACAGCAAAATGTTAGATAGAAGGAAACATGTAAGAAAGTGTTCAAAAGGAAAACTACTTGCCTTGAATGTTTATATGGATATATTTGAGGATATTTTTATTAGTGTTTTTACAGATTTTTACATATGCGAAACTTTTGGCACCAGTTCTAACTAGTTACAGATTACATTTATAGATATTCATTAAATATATTTCATGAAGTTTGCATTATTAGGAGCTTAGAATAGTTCACCTGAATTGACATTGCATGAAAATAAAGGGGAGCGTTGTGTTTTCTGTTGTTAAAAAAGACACAGAAAAATGTCAGCATTTTCCATCCTTTGATTGGTTGATCAGAGTAAAACGGTTTATTCTCCACTTTCAGACCAGTCCTTCCAAGAGGTAATGCTGGATTACAGCCGTTAAAAGTATTACATATCTTAGTTAATTGTGTTTGTGTGATGTTATATGATAAACATTGATTCTGAACTGTTCCAGATGATGAAGGTGGCATAGTTGTGGTTGTAGTATAAAGGTTTCTTAAGCTTAAGAGATGTCTTAATGGGGTTTCCTGCTATAATAAAAATTATTTTGCTTCTCTCTCTCTCTCTCTCTCTCTCTCTCTCTCTCTCTCTCTCTCTCTCTCTCTCTCTCAATTTGCATTTTTGTATAGTATTGATGGTTTCTGATTGATAGTGGTGGTAGTAAGAGGTGTATCTATCATGTACATACACTATATGGCCAAAAGTATTTGCTCACCTGCCTTGACTCGCATATGAACTTACGTGACATCTTATGGAGTTACTTAAGGCCCATTTGCAACTATAACAGCTTCAACTCTTCTGAGAAGGCTGTCCACAAAATTTAGGAGTTTGTTTATGGGGATTTTTAACTATTCTTCCTGGCTTCCAGTCTTCGTTTAATTCATCCCAAAGGTGTTCTCCAGGTCTACAACATATTGACATAATGTTGGGAACATGGAATTGTCCAAATTGTCTTGGTAAGCTAAAGCATTCCTTTCACTAGAACTAATGGGCAAAGCTCCTGAAAAACAACCCCATACCATAATCCCCCCTCCACCAAACTTTACATTTGGAACAATGCAGTCAGAGTACCGTTCTCCTGGCAACCGCTAAACCCAAACTCGTTTATCATGATTGCCAGATGGAGAAGTGCGATTCGTCACTCTAAAGAATGTGTCTCCACTGCAGTCCAGTGGTGGTGTTCTAGGTGATGGATGCAGCTGCTCGGCCATGGAAACCCATTCTATGAAGCTATCTGTACACTGGCCTTGAGCTAATCTGAAGGCTACATGAAGTTTGGAGGTGTATAGGGATTGATTCTGCAGAAAGTTGGCGACCTCCTGTGCCTCAGCATCCGCTGTATACGTGGCTTACCACTTCGTAGCTGAGTTGCTGTCATTCACAAAAACTTCCACGTTCTTATAATACAGCTTATGCACAATTGACTGTAGAATATTTAGAAGCAAGGAAATTTAACGACTCGATTTGTTGCACTGGTGGCATCTTATCACAGTTCCACACCGGAATTTACTGAGCTGCTGAGAACGACCCATTTTTCACAAATATTGTAATGTTTGTAAATACAGTATATTCAGCGTGTGTGTGTATATACACACTTTCCCAATGACTGCTGCCAAATTATATGAATTTCTTAAATTTGTAGACTTCTTATGTAGATAAGTTGTTAACCTTTTTATCTTCCAGCCAACAGGCATTAAAATCACTATGTAAAGGATCCTGTGTTAGCAAGTAAGCAGAAAATAAATTATTCTTCTATATCGTAAGTTCATGGCACTTGATAGAATACTATCCTCACTGATTAACAGCTTTAAAGTTTTTTTTTTTTTTTTGCAGTCTCCCAGGAGACAGTTGTTGTCAATGCAACTGCGCATTCTCTTAGATCAATGACTGATACAGCAAGCCCAGGCTCATCATCCTCCTCTCATGGCATACATTCTTTCACTACTCTTTCACATAATTTATAGAAAATACATTTTTTGGGTCACTTACTTAAATGCTTGCACTTTATTAGTATGTACAAAGCAGAATTTCAGAATTAAAAAAGCATGCTTGCTGGTGATGACTCTTTCAGGGTCTGTCTCATTTAAATAAATATTGAATACAAAAGACGGGATTTTGGTTTACTTCAATTTTTTTCTAATTAACTGCGCTAAGATGTTGGTAATTATAATGTTAATTCTTGTTTGTTGGCCTTCTGAATGACATTGTCAGCTCGAAGACTTTATGATGCATCAATTTCTTTTTCAAACTTTTGTATTTCTATTTAACACTCGGAAAGCATACAAGTCATCATAACAAATGAACTGACTGCAAAATCCAAGGAATGATTCACATCAGGAACTAGTGCTGTGATTTTTTTTGTCAGTTTAAATAAATGTGGTACAAAGATAAAGACATGCACAGACAAAAATTATAATTATAAATAATAATAATCCAGAGCAGTCTTGTACAGCCGTTGTTGCTACGGTGAATACAGATCAAAGTAACTATACTATCAGGAGATTCTCCTAAATTGTAAACTTCACGAGCGAAACTTGATGTAAAATAGAGAAATTTTTTTTTTTTTTACACGTCTATCTGCTCCTTCATTGGTTAATGAGAATATAAGTAGGTTCCTAATAATGGAAGAATACAAGGTGTTGGATGTCTGAAAAATTGACACTACAACCTTAAGAGGAAGCGTCACTTTTTCAGTTTGTAAAGAAAAAAAAGATGGCTTGTACAAATTTTTTTTTACGTTATTATAGAGCAATAGAAGTGTTTGCAGTGAGGGATAATAACAGGTCTTTTGTTTGGACAGAGTCAGAGCAGCACTCGGACAAGGAAAAAAAGCTTGCTGGAAACAATTTACACTAAATATGCACTGAATTGCACTGAAGCTAACGTTTGCAATCACTCACTCTAAGAACACCTCACTGACATCATTCAACAGTATATAAGCTTGTTTGATATTAACATTATATTTAAAAGGCTCAAAAACACTGACATCATCTCTGAAGCTTAATTTGCTCTTTGCTACCTACCAAAGAGACACAGCTTTTTCACAAAAAAGAATGCTACTTTGGTTTTAGGTCTATTTGTGGATTATGTAGTCTTGTGTTTGCAGAATATTATGACTGTCCATTCTTTAATTAATTTCTATTCTGACCAAAACAAGAAATTATAAACTTAGTTATTATTCTCTTTTCAACTTATATTGTTTTTTCTTAACTCATTTATTTATTTCACTGTAACTAACTTAAAACTAGCTTTATGCTTTACAGCTGATGCTCGTGTAAGAATGAGGAGGTGGCGCGGGTACCCGAGTTCTGCGGGCTAGAAGTGGCAGAGAAGCTGGCCAGAGGGATAACCTTCACAGCGTCCTCTTTCTTGCTACAGTGTCTGTCCAGTGTGCTGTAAAACTGGGGCCGATTGCTCCCTTTGTCCAGATCATCTCTGGGCACCGATCTGCTAAGGGTGTGACGCCCGTCTGGCATGGCGCCACTCCGTGCCCAACTCTGCTGAAGGCTGAATGAGGGCAATGTGGCAGCAGCAGTCGTCTGGAACTGGGTCAGCACCGGGGGCATCCAGCAGCTGTCAGAATGGCCGAGGATCAGACATTCCTGGGTGCAGGTCTCAGAAGCTTCAGTCATGGCCTTCTGCAGGTTCACTTCAATTGCTGTTGATGAGAAGGAACAGGATGGAAATTTTTTAAGCTCTAGCTAACTCTTTTTCAGCAGTTATAAATGTTTAATTCATCTTATAAAGTAATGTTCACAACAATATCATTACCTTTAATTTGCACCGTATTCGCGTGGTCTTTAATGTTTATCTGCAATGTGCATTGAATTCTCTGTGGGTTAATTATTGTTCTAAAAAATCTCATCAATGTTTGAAATGTATTCTGTCATGTTAAAAAAAAAAATTAAGAGCTCCCTGAAAGCCATTGTTTATTCTAACAACTGTAGACCAACTGTAGACTCACTGTAGACCCTTTCATATCCTCTGATCTTCTCAATATTTAATAAATCTGTTTATGTCAAACCAATATACCTACAGTTTCATCTACTTGTTAACATTGAAAATAAGCAATTAGTCTAGTTTTAAATAGAACGCATTTGATGTCAACAAAAAAGAGAAATAGCAATTCTTTAATATCCTACCTCATTAAGCCTGTTCTGACATTGCATATTTAATGGATTTAGGAACATGTCTAAGTCGCTACTCTGAAGTCTGTCATCTCAGAAAATTAGAATGTAAAAAAGTACTTCCACAGCCGGTAGATTTATGTTTCTGTACCATAGCTGTCATGTACAAATAATTGATCATATTTGCATGAGTAAGTATGTCATCAATAATTGAACAGGACTCAATTTTAGATTTTGTCGTATTCTGTTTCTGCATGCTTTGCTGAGTTTTATTTGCTAACCACTAGTCAGCCATCCTTTTTAGATTTATTCTCATTTAAAACCATTCAGTAAGTAAGAAAATGACAATTATATACTGTTCAGGTCTATTGTCAGTCTGAATAATTCGGCTAATAATTCAGACTTTAGAATGCTTTTTAAAATTTACAGACTGGAAGAGTGAGAGAGAGAGAGAGAGAGAGAGAGAGAGAGAGAGAGAGAGAGAGAGAGAGAGAGAGAGAGACATGTGGCTGGATCCCTATGGTCCTGCACTGTTCCAGCCTGACTCAGTACCGGTGCATAAATCAGCAGAGCGGTAAATGTGTCACCTTTCAGAGGGTCACTAACTTCATTAAGGAAAAATGATGCCACTCACTCACTTTCTGTGCGAGTGGAATAAACGGGGGCCAAAGCGCTCACACAGCCTTAGCTGTAAATCACCTCCGAACTGCTTTGGAAATTGGAGGTGTCTTTCGAAGCCATTGTTCTTTCTAGGAGTAAACACTTCATGCCACAGTAGACACATTCGCCCATGCTGGCAAACACACTCACACTTGCAATGTTCTCACCTGTGCTCTTGACTTCGCTTATTGTGCAAAGAAAGTGCACATCAGCCAAGAGTAAACGAGTTCATGTGTAATTATGTAATGCAAGAAAAGGTGATTTTGGTGCCTCTGTGCTTCCGGCAGAGACACAGCATGAGCTGTCAGTGACGCTGCGTCAATAATCAGAAGTGCTATTCTATCCAAACATATATATTTTTTTGCATCTGATATTTCACATTAAAACAGCTTTAGATTTAGAAAGTCAGTATCAGCTTCCATCTCCATAGGGACTGGTATTGCTTGACTGATGTGGGTGACAGTGTTGAATGTTTTTACTAGCCAGAGGCAAGCAGCTCACTCTGATGATATTTAGGTGTCTTTTGCATTCCGAAGTAAATGCCACTCTCCTGTCTCTTTTTTTTGTTGCCCATATCACATGCACAGTCCAACCCCATGCATCAGAAAGTGAACACTAAATATACTATTTTTCCTGCAAAACAAAGACCTCCTGCTGATATGGAAACTCAAATGTTGTGCAAAATACATGTAATCTTTAGTACAGTTGAGGCTACATAGACTTTTAAGATTAAAAGAAAATTGTCTTCTCAGATACATTACGTGGATTGGATTTGTGCGACTTGCAAACATTTTGTAAAATGACCAGTTGCTATTGATTGAGGCCTTGGCCGGTTCAGACTGGTAATTATGGCGATTCAAACGCAGAGATGTTTTTCATCTCCTTTTCTCTGCAAATGTTTTTCAGTTTCTTGACTCTTAATCAAACAGTCTTGCCTTTTGACTCAGCTGGTGCCAACTTTTGAGTTTGCTTTTAAATGATTTACAGCCTACATGGACACATGAAAATAGCAAGATTCTGTCATCTTTGTGCACAAACACACACAAAGGTATTTAATAAGATCCCAAACTTTATCTCATCCTGCATCTAAAACGTACATGAATGGTGAGTTAAAAGACAAAAATAATATTCCTTCATTCATTTATCTTCTTATCAGCTTATTCTATAATTCGGGGTCACTGGGATCTGCTGGCGCCTGTCCCAGTGCACATAGGTGGAGGGTACACCCTGGATGAGTCGCCAGTCCATATCAGGGCAACACATAGGCAAACAACCATTCACACACACATTCACTCCTATGGGCAATTTAGACTCACCAATCAACCAAATCTGCATGTTTTTGGACTGTGGAAGGAAACCGGGGTACCCGGAGGATACCCACGCAAGCACGGGGAGAACATGCAAACTCCGCACAGAAAGATCCACAGGAATTGAACCTGGGACCTTCTAGTTGTGAGGCGACCGTGCTATGCACTACACCACTGCGCCGCCTGAAAAAAATATATAATATATATAAACCCAATGGAAAAAGCTAATAAAAAAATAAATCCAGAAGCCTTTGTGCAACAAAATGACAATAAACACAGATGACACTAAGCAACAGGGCTGCTCAAAAAAACAGCACAACCTGATGGGATTTACATGGATAGACGAGGGATGATTACTCATCTCATTACAGTGGCATGTGCATACCTATTACTACCAATTAGAGAGCTAATTGCATAAATATGGAACATTATTTCTCCTCCTTCTAACCAGTCTCTGCTGGGACAGGAAGCTTGTGCACCATAACTGCAAATACACTGTTGTAAATTTGAGTGAATTATATTAATAAAATCATACTAGTCTATTTTATACACTTGTTTTATGTGTTTAAATCAATTAATCAAAATGTGTGTAATCTATCTAATATGTTTATATATACTATACCAGTATTATAGATATGGAAAAATCCCTTTAGTCACAGAATTTTCCAACACATTATCGGAAGATATTAGAACTTGTTTCCAATCTAGCCGATATAACTCGACTTATTCAAGCTTTTTAATAGGTTGTTGCATGAGTGACATTTTCAAGGACACCACTTTTTGTATGCAAATGAAGTATAAAAGACTCTTCATAAAATTTATGAAGCTAAAAAGATGTCAGTGGTCTGTGTCACATCATACTCCGCTACATTTCTCTCATTGGAAATACTGAACGCTTTAAATTCCATAAAAATTGGAATTGGACAATTAAACTGTAGGTTCATATGTTATAGTGTTTAAACATTGGTTCTATTTTTTAGATTCAGTATACCTTTAAAACAGTCTGCAAGTTTTTTTTAGATCTCCCTTCTGAAATAAAGACAGCTTTCATCCATTTGTTTGCCTTCTTGGCTGTAAGATGTAATACAGATAAACTTGTAAAAAAACCCCTTGGGATTTAGACCAGTTTCAGCAAATACAAATAAAATACACACATTATACGCATGTTACAGTTATTGCACCTATATGTTAATAATGCAAATATTATACATGACTGACATATGTTACTAAGCATCTAAAAGTTAAATATCTGCTTTGATAAAGCTGTTCAGACTGTCAGATTTATTTGATGTCGCTTTGTACTAATATTAAAATGTAAACAAGTAATAAAATAGCTTGTTGTGATCAATAATAGCCACTCATAATACTTAGTGGCAATCTTTATAGTTGGCTTTAGCACGTAAAAATTTGCTGGCCTTTATTAGGGAATTCAGTTTGTAGATTCAGCAATTTTTAGCTAGGTAACCATGGTAGATTTTCAGGCATAATGGTGCTGTCATATTCATTTCATCGACTTTCACTTTCATACTGTTACGATACACACCATTCCCCTTATTAAGGATGCGATCTAACATCCAGGCGATGGTTCGCTATTTAAGGAGACAACATTTTAATAATGGCACGTATTATCGTTTGTTTATAGGTTAATGTGTTAGACGTCTGAGTTTTTCCGATCAAATTCTATTTCTAAGTCATGTTCTGATCTTTGAAGGTGTCTCACTATCTGACTTAATCCTCGGTTTGGTTTGGTTTTTGTGTTCATGCTTTAACTCCATTGTCCTATCTTAAATAAAGCATGCTTGGATCTCTCGAGTGTATTTAACCGTAACACATACTAATATATATTGGTGATAACACCAAGCACACCACTGCTCAAATGGTTAAGGCTCTGAGTTGTTGATTGGAAGAATAGGAAAACCTGGGGATAAGCCCCACCACCAAGTCTCCCACTCTTAGGTCTTTGAGCAAGACCCTTAATCCTTCCTGCTCCAGGAGGGCTGTATCATAACTGACCCTGCTGTCTAACTCCAACCTTCCATGTCCACTATATGTTGTAAGAAGGGTGCGATTTGTGGAAAAACCAGAGAGGAGGTGTGTGTTTTGAAACGTTTTTGAAAAAAAAAAAATCATGAACAGATCACAAAGTACAGTGGACCTTTATATCTTTGTATATAAAACTATATCTTGCAGCTATTTTGCAGTAATTCTGAACTTTTCTAAGATTTTTTTAATACTGAGTTCAGAATAAAACATAGTTAATTAGGCTACTCAAAATAGAGTCGATCCCCGATGAAAATATTTCAACAGAGGTAGAGAAATTTAGACCAGGGGGATCCCTCCCAACCCCCCCCAGCAAATCGCACCCTGGTTGTAAGTATATTCATGTGTTTGACAAAAATGGAATTTATTTTAAAAAAAAAAGAAATTTTATAAATAAAAAAGAAAAACCTTTTTTCACACCGTCTCAGAAGAGGAGGCTCACAGGTGGATACTAACCACCACATACTGGGATCACTCATCGAAACCAGAGCATTTTGTTGTTACCCAGCTTACAATTTGGCCCCAATTTGTTCATAGCCTGGCCTATTTTTTTTTTTTTACTATGAACCCCTTGTCCTATTTACTATAGCAGTTGCCAATGTTTTAAGAAAATCAATGGTGTTTATTAAATTATTTATTATCAAAAAATACATTAAAAAAATACATATAAATGATCAAAAAACAATGAGCTGGGTGGCCCGGTGGCATAAAGGTCCCGGGTTGGAATCCCAGGCCAGGGATCTTCCTGTGTGGAGTTTGTATATTCTCACAGCGCTTGTGTGGGTTTTCTCCGGGTACTCCAGCTTCTTCCCACAGTCCAAAAACATGCAGATTAGGTCGATTAGTGAGTCCAAATTGTCCATAGGAGTAAATTTGTGTGTGAATGTGTTGCCCTGAGATGTGTGTGTACCCATGCCTCTCGCTCTATGTGTGCTGGGATAGGCGCCAGCAGACCCCCGTGACCATGAATTAGCGAATAAGTGGGAAAGAAGATGAATGAATAAATAAAAAAACAATGAGCTCTATTATGGAATATCTTTCAATATATTAATCTTAATTTTGATATAATAATCGTCTTATTTATTTCAGTTGACTATTTATTAATTAGTGGATCTATAAACAACAGATAAATATTCGGAAATTCCATGAAGTGAATACAGTTTTTTGAATATTAACAGTAATCCTATGAAATGTGGACATTATGAGACAGAGTCCAATCAGAGTTAAACTCAATGTTCAACATCTTCAATAAACAGGCCATTTAAAATGAACATGTGCTCATGAAAGATTCCATGTTGTCAGCCAAACTGAAATTTGAAAGAAATAATTGAGTTTGTAATTGCACAGACTGTCATTTTATTACAGCACCACTCTGCCACTACATCTGGATTGGCAAATGGGTGATCATTAATAATAATGAAGCTATTTAACCCAGTGGGCCTTTTACAAGGGGACTGATGCCATTTTTCAAATGTTGGACAAGACCATAAGGTGAAAGAAGAAGCCTCCTTTTCATACTGAGAGAAGAAGGGCCACTTACTGCAGGACGGATACATTTTATCATGATTCCACTTCAGGTCCTCCACTACTACTTCATCACTGATGATGTGTGATGTATAATTATATTTCCGATAAATGACAGATATAAATTTGACTGCTTTTTTCCCACTAGGCTATTAATGAATTCTTAGACTTTACAAATGGCAGGAATTACAGCACAACAAAAGAAGTAGAAACAGGAAAATATATACAGTAGATTGAGATTATATTTTACATAGTTATGGGAAAATTCTAGCAGCCATTTGCCCTTGATGTAGCTGTTGTCATTTTGAGCAGTTTGAGGCTTTCTGATCTATGGAGAAGCTATTTTGACAAAAGCTATTGGATATACCACTAAGGATTAATGGCAATACTAATTTTTTCCCCCAAAAAAACGCTAGGATCCTAAGAATAAATTAAAATTGCAGCCCATTCTAACACACGTGATAGGACACAATTGACTTACCATCATTAGATGAATGACTGTTTATTTTGTTCAATTTAGTGTTTTTACACTTATGCTGTATTTCAGTTACAGTTTGGCATTTGGCAGACGATCCAGAGGAGGTGGGATTTGAACCACAGTCTTTCTGATATTAGTCCAACACCTTAAACACTAGGCTCCCACAATTATTATTTAGTATTAAGCGACACCATGTTCTATAACATTCCTGCTAATGCATTTTGCCCTTTGTTTCCTTTAACCCTTTCTGATGGTGAAGATCAACTAAATTGTATGTTAGAAAGGTCTTCTCCACGTACATGATTAATAGTAAAGATGTTTACAGAACATCTTCAAAAATGTACAAAAAAAATTGCTTAGTGGTTGAGACACTCAGCTTTATAGTTATTTAATATAATTAACTTCATGGAAAAAAAATGCTGTGCCCAACTCGTGAGGTCTCAGTTTTCCGAAAATGTTATATTATGTATTGAAGACAATACAAATATTATAATAATAATAATAATAATAATAATAATATGTTCACAAACATATTTACAGTAGGTTTAATAGCAGTAGCAAATATATGCTATTTGCTTTAGTTTACAATTGAATAGAATTTTAATTTTCCATATTTAATGCCAGTAAGCCATAACTTCACACTTTTCTAATTATTTGTCATTTTCTATTCTTTTCAATACTCCTTCATCTCACCCTCATGAGATGTCATTTTTCCAATCTGTGCGCATGTCATGTTTGATCTAGAAGAACTTATGAAAAACATTTAATGATACAACATTTACTAAGTGTTCTTCTTCCATCTCTCCATTCTCAAAAGACAAAAAATAAGTTATTTTCACCTTTCCTTTATATATTTTTTAGCAGTGTATGCTTCTTGCACATCATCTCTGAATTTAAATGACAAATTAATTTTTTTCTTATTTTTGTTCTCTTTATAAATGACAAAAACCCATCCATTTCACCACATTCTGTCTTCTGACTACTTGACTTTTTTTTAGTACACCGCTTCTGTTGGCTGATGGGCCTGATTGTGTTGTGTTCATTATGTCTGATGACCACAACCTCTTGTCTCTCCTCCGCTTAGGCCTCTCCTCCATTAAGAGTGTGTAGGAGGAGAAGAAGGGGGGTGGCACAGCGTCAACACAATCAGCAATGCCCAAACACACAGCGTGCACCGAATAGACGAGAGGTGCAAACACCATAACAATCAGCAATCAGCACTGATCATGATAATCACACGGAGAGCGCTACAAGATCCATGCTGCGCTCTCCCAGCTTGCCAGGAGTGGTTATTGTGTTGATAGGTCTGCATGTAAGAAGAAGTAATAAATTTGTCTGTAATTTGAGAGGTAAGAAAAGAAAATGTGACCTGTTTAAAAAAATAAAATGCATGTATTTTAATAGGCAGCTGAAAATTACTCAGTAGAACTGACCTTTTCTTAGGATAAAGATAAAAGTAAGGAAACAGTTCTAATGTGGAGGAGGGATCTACCATGTATACAAAGAGACGGAGAATGTTTTAAATTGATAAAACAAAGATGGATAGAGCAATATGTGCAAGAGATTAAGGCAAACCGTGAAGACAAGAGCATTGAAAGAGCCATGCACTGCTTGCTCTTAAACCCACTCACATTCACATCTTCTCTCAAAAAGCCATGAATAGTCTCCACGGTGGTCAAGTTGAACTTTAGGGAGCTCAGGTAAATATGATCTCAAATAAATAGATATACACAGTTTGTTAAGGATGTCTGTATATGCTGTAGCATTGACATTTCCCCTCTAGCGGCCCAAACCATGTCTTGTGCACAAGTCCTTGTGAAAGTGGTAGCTTAGTACTTAGGTAATGGACTACTAATCAGGGTTCGATTCCAAGATCATGGTTCGATTCCAAGCACCACCAAGCTATTATTGCTGAACAAGGCTTCTGAATGCTGTGAATGTAAATGAACTTGTGGGTTCCTGGACAAAGCTCTGGTTAAGACCCTACTAACTAAACTAGTGTTGTGGCTGATTTAAAATAGCTCCACAATCATGAAATATAGATCTTTATTCATATAGAGCATAAGCTATTTATTACTTTATTACTACTTGAGCACAAAAAGTTAACTGCCATGCTTTTAAAACAGGTCCTCATCCCAGACTTTGACTTGCTTAGAAAAAATCAATTATTGAATAGATTTTAAAAAATTGTATTTAAAAATTCTGGTGTGAAAATGCTCAAGTATTACTGCAGAATATAGTTTGTATGAGTTATTATTAATTTTATTTTAAATAATGACTTTACCTACTACATAATTTTCCAATAAAACTATACTTTTACTCAGAAATCAGACTGTAATTCACTGTTACTGTATCTGTTAAAAACTTTTGATTATTTGAATGAAATTAATCAAAAACATTTTTCAGATTATTGTTATGGAAGAGCATGCGATGGGATCCGAGATGCCAACATGCGCTTTATTTAAAATAGTACATGCGAGTTAAACAGTAGCACACTGATGAGAAAACAAAGGTAAAAACCAAACTGTCAATTAATTTAGACATCAGGATTTCCTAGAAGAATTTAGAACATAGCTAGGTTACGCAATCCATTAGATACACTCAACATCATATTTGACATCAAACAATAGTCCATGTCATAGTTAATATGGCGCCTCGTTAAATACCGTTGCACCATGGCTCCTAACGTTAAAGGGTTAGGGTGAGTACCGTAACAATTATATACAGAAAAGTCTATGTTGTCCTGCGATGGACTGGAAAACTGTCCAGGGTGTACCCCTGTCTCTTGCCCTATGTGTGCTGGGTTAGGTTCTAGTGGACCACCGTGACACCTAATTAGGAAATAAACAGGTAAGACGAAGAATAATTGAATGATTGAATGACTGAAAGTTCTACATTTAACAGCCCAAATACCATAAAGTGGCCCAACAATGGTAAATTAGAGGCTCTGAGAATCAACCCCTGATTTCCCAATTAGCAGTCCAACACCTTAACAACTGTGCTACCACTTCCGTCAAGATAAGTAGATCTATTACACTGGAAAATACGGGCATTGATGCTGCTCCCTCTTCCATACTAAATGAGCACTTTACCACTTACGCTAATTTCCCATTAGTTTCATTCTATTAAAATATAGCATAAAATAAAAGCATATTAGTATATTAAGCTTTTATCAGATGTATGCCTGCTTTCCTAATATAGTCCATGTGCACATTTATCAGATCAAAGCACTTTGGTTGGGGGGGAAAAAGGCTTTAACTCTTGCTGCAGCCTATAGCAAGCTTCCTGAAGGTGTGAGCAAATAGACAATGCTTCAGGATCCACAATATATCTGTTAGTCACTTGTGATTTGTTCTTCTTTTCTTAGCCATATATTTCTGTAACTGTGCTATGGTCAGGGAGATAGTGAGTACATGGCATCAAAGGAAGCCATCTTTCAACCCCTTACTGGCAGGACAGAAAGCTGCTTGCCATAGTTGCTTCTTTGTCTTCAAAAATAAATGTCTCTATAAAAGACAGAATCTGTTACATTGTGAACTGGGCTAGAAAGAGTCTGCTAATTAACTGTTAACAGAAAAAGCGTGATAAAAACTCTGTTTCTTTGTGTCAGAGATAAATCCTTCAGGTCAGTGTACTTGCAACATGGCCTGTGATTATTTCAAGAGACAAACCAGTTCTTTGAAAATAGGCTACGAATAACTTAAGTTCCTCTGAGGCCTCGTACTGAAAAGCCTTTTTTCTTCCCAAATCAGAGCATTAATGAAGTTTCTGCAATATTAACAAATTTTATAAGTATTAGAGAAATCTAGAAGCTTTAATAATTTGTTAAAGTTTTGTTTTAAACTTGGTCCAGCTAATCATGTTTATTGTTATTATAGAAAATCGTGGATAGTGATAACAAAGCAGAGATGGGAGGACACGATAAGAGGTCTCACAGGATAACTGGTTTGGAGGATGAGCCTGAGTAGAACCAGAAGTGAAAATTGACAAGGATGCTGGAGATGCTAAGGATGCTAAGTCATAAACGAGTGGATGTTATTTTGTGTAACATCAATTAGACCAGACTGCACTGTAAGTGAATGAGTTTTGATATAGAGTACACAGGAGTAATTAAGTGATTGGGTGGAAGTGTGGCTAGTATTCTGGGGACTGTGTACTCTGATTGGTTGAGAAGTGGTGTAACCTTGTAATTCAAACAGTGCAACAATTTATTGAAAATGGTCTAACATAACAAATAACAAATTCATAATGACTTATATATAAATATGCATGAAATATTATCACACACATTTATTATTTCTGTCACACTTTTTATTTACATTTTTAATAAAACAACCTCATTATTGTTCTTTTTTTTTACTTTTGAGAGTTAAATGGAACCATTAATAGTAATTAATATTAAATTAACTATCATAAATGCCTTTTAGGAGTGAGTGTGTATGATTGTTTGCCTCTCGCTCTATGTGAGCTGGCATAGACTCCAGCAGACCTCAGTGACCCCGAATTAGGGAATAAGCAATATAGAAAATGAAGATGAAAAAGAAACTTTTTTTTTTTAAGTAATACCGTATTGTGATGCAGGCTTCCAGTTTTTATATTTCTTATAGATTTGCAGAAACCTTTATAATACAACATTAGCAGATACTAGAAAGCAATTCCTCTTCTTCTTTTTCTTTCGGCTGCTCCCGTTAGGGGTCGCCACAGCGGATCGCTCTTCCCCACACTAACCTGTCACCTACATCTGTCTTTTTCACCCCAACTACCTGCATGTCTCCCCTCACCACATCCTTAAACCTCCTCCTTGCTGTTGACTGTGCAAGATCCTGCTGTCCACTTTGAAGAACATTGTCTTAAATGGAACAGCATGGCAGTGCTTGCTTCCTTGGAAGACCGTTCATATCAGGTAAAATGTAAAGGAACCACATCTGCTCCACAAAGACACACCACCGGTGTCCCACAAGGCTCAGTCCTTGGTCCTCTCCTTTACTCCATCTACATTCACTCACTTAGCAAAGTCATTTCCTCACACGGGTTCACTTACCTTTGCTATGCTGATGACACTCAACTTCTTCTTTCCTTTCTCCCATATGACACCAAAGCTTCTGCAAGGATCTCTGCTTACCTGAGACATATCTTCAGACTCAACCCTTGCAAAACAGAGCTACTCTTCTTCCCGGCTGACTCATCTCCAGGTCAAGATTTGTAAATCACCTTGGACAATTTAACAATATCCCCCTCAACCACAGCTCGCAATCTTGAGGTAATTAAGGACAATAATTTACCATTCTCATCCGATATTACACAATCCTGCAGGTTTGTCTTCCACAACAGCAGGAGAATACGACCTTTTGCACTCAAGCTGCTCAGTTGCTTGTGCAGTCTCTAGTTATCTTGATACTTGACTACTGTAATTCGCTTCTAATCACTTGCTCTTCAACTGTTTTAGGAGTTGTTACACTGCTTTGTGATTGTATCTGTATCAGTAGTGAAATGTTCTAGGTTATATCTATAAGCACTGCTAAATACCTAACTGTAACTGTCTTCCTCATTTCATCCTACCCGACACCTCCATCCTCAACATTCTTCTACAAATATACTGCATGATCTTTCTCTGCACATGTCCAAACCATCCCAACCTACCCTTCCCCCCTTGTCTCCAAAACATCCTATGTGCACCGTCCCTCTAATAAACTCATTTCTAATCCTGTCCATCATTGTCTCTCCCAATTAAAATCTTAGGATCTTCAACTCTGCCACCTCCTGTCTTTTTGACAATGCCACTGTCTCTAAACCATACAACATTGCAGGTCTCACTACAGTCCTATAAACTTTCCCTTTCACTCTTGCAGAGACTTTCCAATCACAAATCACTCCTGCCTGCACTCTTTTCTTCACTTCTCAAACACACTCTCCATTACTTTGTACTGTTGACCACCAGGTACTAAACTTCTCCACCTTCACTTTCACTTCTCCCTGCAACATGAGCACTCCACTGCCTTCCCTCTAATTCACACACTTGTACTCTGTCTTACTCGTACTGACTTCCATTCCTTTTCTTTTCAGCATGTACCTCTACCTATCCATATTCTTCTCAACCTGCTCCCTACTCTTATCACAAATCACAATATCATCCTCAAACATCATAGTCCATGAACAATTCTGTCTGACCTCACCTGTCAACCTTTCCATCACCACTGCAAACAAGAAAGGGTTCAGAGCCAATCCTTGATGCAATCTCAGCTTCACCTTGAACCAGTCTGACATTCCTACCACATACCTCATTGCTGTCACACTGTCCTCATCTATGTCCTGCACCACCCTCACATGCTTCTCTGCTACACATGACCTCCTCATACAATACCACAACTCTCTCTGAAGCCTGCTACACACCCATGCAACTCCTTTCTTATACTTCTCCATCAACATCCTCAAAGCAAAGATTGCATCTTCCATGAAACCATACTGTTGCTCACAGATGGCCACCTCTTACCCTACTCTTTCCCATAACTTCATGGTGAGGCTGATCAACATTTTTCCGCTGTAGTTACTGCACATCTCCCTTATTCTTAAAAATCGGTACTAGAACACTACTTCTCCAACTTCTCATGCAGATGCTAGAAAGCAATTACAGGTGTATTAAAGAGATATGTAGATTATTCACTATTTTGTTAAGTATGTTGCAGTTGATTTATAGTACTGAACACACATTTTTATCAAACAAAATAATAGTACAAAAGGTTCTACGCAGGTAATTCCTACAAATCTAGCAGCTCTCTATGATATAAATTGTTGCCTATGCAACATAACAGGACAGCAAGACACCATCAGAGGAACACTCTATTGTGCACTCTATTATATGACACTCTATGATATGATGTATTGTACAGTAACATTTATGTCATTAACGTCTGATTTTCATGTTTGTTATGGTTGTTCAATGGTGAGACTTTTGTATATAGACCTAGATAAGGGCATCTGATATAGCATCCTTTCTAAATCCTTCTTATTATATGATCAGTTAGTCCTTTTGATAGTATGCACTGCTTAAATTACAATAATACAAGTACTTTAATGCATAATAATATATATTAAATATAGAGATCACTATTCAGACTGGGCGTTTAAAGCTGAACTTGCTCAACATCTAATCATAATGCACATTCGCCTTTATATACTCTGACAGCATATTATCGACCCAATTAAACAGTTTCCTTCAAAAGCAGCTGTCACAGTAAGCAAATGTACTGATGTACAAGAATACACTAAAAAGATACAAGGCTCAAAACAACATTCCCACAACTACAGACATTGGGTCCTCACTAGAAGAGAAATGATGATCATTGAAAATTCAAAAAACGTTTGAGTCAATACGTGAAATCCTGTTCTGTTTGCCAGAAATCTGTCTACTATATAGATGTGCTGTTTAAAGTAAATACAACATTATGTTAATGATAGGTATTGTCCATTTTTTAAAAATGTTGTACATATACAGTATGCATAAGTACTGTATGTCTCCGCATCCCTCTCTTCTCAGACAAACATGATTCTGAGTAGAGGAAATATTTTAGGGCTATTTTCTGACTACATATGAGCAATCAATGCAAGAGAGGCACTTACTGTGCTGTAGAATTATAGCAGTAGAAGGTGAAATGCATTTTAGACCCCAGAAACAACAGGAAGTAATAGGCAACAACAACAAAAATATCAGAAATTTTACGTTAAAGTAAAAAAAACCCAAATCAAAACCATCAAGCAGCTTGAACTTTTTTAAGGCACAACACCATACCATGAGAAGGATGCATTGTAAAAAGCTATAAAGATTTGTAGTAATGGGGAATCTGCTGTTTTCTACCATTAGAGGAGACAAAAAAAACCACACATGACTTTTTTTTACAATAAAGTCTCTTCTTCTATTAGAATTGCAGTTGCATAATCATGCTTTGTAGTATACTATACAATAGCTCTACCCCTGAAAAAAATCAGTAGTGTATATGATGAATCCATTGTTTTTGGCAAGTAATTTAGACACAAAAACCAAAAAAAAAAATTATTTCCACAAAAACAAAAAAAACTACACTTGAACATTGTAACACATGACATAAACTAACCAATGAGAACATAAACATGGACAAGGAGATCACATGACAGGAACACAAAGGAAACAAAGTTACAAGCATAACAAGGATCAAGACAGAAAATGTATGAAGAGAAATAGGAAACACAAAACTCAAAACAAACATAATGTAAACATTAAAGATGTAGTGTAATTAAGCTTAATTGAGTGTTTAAGTGGTGAGTAGTGATCAAGTATATAAGGATGAGTGGTTTCCAAGAAAATATACCCGAGTTTCAGGAAGGCTCATGGCTCTTATTTCATAGGCCAGAAAAACCTGGAAGTGAGAAGAATTAGAAATAGCCACAGGGTCTGTCCTCAATAGATGGTCTGAAACCTATTGACCTCATTGCCTTGATTTCTTTTTCATTCCTTGCCTAAGGCGACCAGTATTAAACATGAAACACAATGTTCGGTATATGTCTTTGTCTGAATCAGATATCGCAAATTGGGTCGATGGACTCAATGGATGGAAATAGAAGATGGCCTGGACATAAGATCCTTTCATATCCATAGTGTATCCAACCCCCACTCCTTTCCCCTTATAACCCTGTTTCTGTCACATTTCATGGTTGGCATCTCTTACAGCTGTAATGTCAAGACCCATTAGTGTAGCATGCTGACAGCACAGAACGACAGAAGCTCCCCAGACCAAATGTCAGGGACTTCGTATCACACGCCTGGCTTTGCTGTTTGTTGTCAAAGACAATTCCGCAACTTCTGTACACAAAATGTATCATAATTTTTGGGATTCATATTGAAAGAACAACACTGCATACTTCAAGCAATACATCTCCAGAGGCAAACAGGGTGGGGTGCTATTCTGAAGAAACCTTCTCCTTTTAAATCCCATTCATTATTCGATTGGGTTTACAGTAAGGCCAAGAGGCTCAGGCTTTAATTTAGAGTTAAGATTGTCTGCTATTGGTCAGTGTAAGGTTTCAGAGCATGCTACATACTGTAATATGAAGGTGATTTCTTCATAACTTCTTACTTTGAAAACCCATTGCTCTTCAATCTACTATTTGCTAATTAGGTAAAGCCATCAGGTAGACAATTTCCTTTTCAATTAAAATTCCCTCTCCCCTTGTGACCTTGAGAATAACAAGGGAATTCTCTATATAGATCACTGTTCAGCCTGGACATTTCAGGTGCCATTTAAAAATACATTTTAATTTAAAGGCTAAACCCTTCAGCATCTAATCATAATGCACATTCACCTTTATAAACACCGAAGGCATAGCATGAGGTAGACAGGGATAAATGTTAATGTAATTACTGAAGTTGACCCAATTAACTTGGGGGATAGAACCGGACGCCATCCGAATGACATATTTATGACTAAATATTGTGTGGCACCTTGCAAAAACACATTGTAAATCTGTAACTCTCATGAGAATGTAAAGCATGCTAATGAGCTAGCAATCTGCAGGCATTTTTATTATTATTGCAATACATAATAATATGATTAGACTTTATAACAATATATCAGAAGTTAAATAAGCATGATAAAGCAGCACAACCTATCCAGTGATGTATAAATTTATTTGCTTCTGACAGCTACAGAGGAAAATTACAATTTATAGGGATTTTAATGATCAATTTAAGTGTTATTTTATGGTTATTGTTTTTATATATGTAGTAGAATCTAAATTTAGGCAAGCATTGATTGTGTCTATTTCTGCCCTAAGGGCATAATTTAACCAACCACAAATGGAAAAACTTTAATTTTTTTTACTATTGGCATCTACATCACATGATAATTATGCGATCAGTATAATGACATGCAAAAAATTGCCATTGCCATCAAATGTTAATTACTTGGCATCCATATAAACCACAAATTTCAGCACAGAATTGGTCCTTCAAATTTTTTCTGTCAGACAGGGAACACATTAGTTTAATATATGAACCCTTTTATATAATTTAGTTAAGTATAATAGTATATATATAAGCAGTCTACGATTGCAAATTATTTCATAAGGATAACACTACTGTACATGCAAATTGGGTATTAGGTGACCTTTTACTTAATGTATATTCATTCATTCATATTCTAAAGATAGTAAAAATATAGTAGCCTTATTTTAAAAAATGGCAGTTACAAACTGTCTCATACACTAAAGGTAACTTTTCACACCAGTTCAGTGCTTCCAAAATTACAATCATGAGACCAATTTGTATTTCAAAGATGTGTCCTACCACTGGGAATAAAATTTCTATTGCATTCATTGCAAACAAGTGCACTTCCACTGGGGACTTCGGTATCTAGTACATCTCACACATAGTAGTGCATCATTCCGACTGGGACTTGAGTTTTTTTGCAGCTGTGCCCTCTGTAGCCACTGGCACCCGTTCGGCCATGTTTTCATTAGGGAAGAGGACAGCAGGGTCCAAGCTATCATTATTGTAGCAAACCAACCAATCTGATGCCTATGTGGCCAGTTTATTATCATTCCTCAAGGGCACATGGTATAGTTGTGTGGTTGCTGGTTTGGGAAGGTACAGTGGCGCATATGCCATTTATAAAAAAAAAATCCACCAACACACATCTGGTGGAACATTAACCATGACTACTGTAAAGGTTGCATCTTAAAATGAGACAAAGGATCTTAGTGGCATGTGAAGTGAGATGCAATTAATACACACTATTTTTTCAATTCATAATAGTAGTATATGTCGCAGAGTTTTTTGGTATAAATAACCTATCTAACCTTTGTAGAAACACTGCAACAAGGTAATATAAAAATGCTGTGCAATCAAACTGGCCTCCAGCAGCGCTGCCAATCAGATAATGTTTACTTAGCCCTGCTGCTGCTTTTCATTTTAGAAATCAGCAGAGATGGTACAGTACCTGGCAGCTGATGGAAAGGAAAAAACGTTTTTTTGTGTGATTATTTTCTGCAGCTTCTCTGTATGAAATGTGTTTGTAGGCACTGCTTGCACTACATGCAACATGTTATAAAAAAAATCACAAACCAAAAAAAATCTGTATAAGAACTTATATAGTAAATTTTTACATCCTTAAAAAGCTAACATGAATGTGTGCAATACGTGTACTATATAATCTATATGTGTTTGTTTGAGATTATTAATAAAGAAATATGATATGCAGTTACTGTATTAGACTAACCAGACAAAACATCTCAGGTTAAATATGTAACTGTAGTTTCCCTTTTTGTAACCTTTACACTAAAGCATGTGTAAAATCTATCAATGCGAAATAACCATAAAGAGAACCATAAGCATTAAATTGGCCTCTGATGTGCTTCAGAAAGAAGCGCACCTGACTTTGGGGATACAGTGGCTGAGCATTGTTTTCAAAAATAGCCAGGTAAAGGGAGAGCAAAAGCTTTCAAAATAACTGCTCACAATGCATAGCCATTGTGTGCCCAAGCCAGCCATAATCGTGAACATGGACAAGCACACTGATAATATTCCTGCCTGCTCGACACTTTTAAGTATACCTTTTTTGATTTCGTTCACACACACACGCACACACACACACACACACACACACACACACACACACTCACACACACACACACACACACACACACACACACACACAC
>JAOTRA010000029.1:8378810-8396767 GCA_026260255.1 Pseudolaguvia tuberculata
TATCTATCTATCTATCTATCTATCTATCTATCTATCTATCTATCTATCTATCTATCTATCTATCTATCTATCTGTTTGTCTGTCTGTCTGTCTGTCTGTCTGTCCATCTATTGAAAATTAATAAGCAAAATATTTTGTGAGAAAATAATTAATAACAAAATAAATTAGTAATTACATCGACACACAAAAAAGTAAAAGGCCCTGCTTATAAAGGCAAATGGCACACTGGTGGATTTTTTACTCCATTAGCAATTCAACTGCCAAACTACTCTCTAGGCAGGTTTGATTCCTGGGCCGGGGATCTTTCTGTGCGGCGTTTGCATGTTTTTCCTGCGCTTGCATGGGTTTCCTCCAGGAACTCCAGTTTCCTCCCACTGTCCAAAAACATGTACAAAAACTTGATTGGTTATTCTAAATTGGCCATAGGCATGAATGTGTGTGTGTCTATGTGTGTCTTGCGATGGACTGGCAGTCTGTCCAGGGTGTACCCCTGCCTCTTGCCCTATGTGCGCTGGGATAGGCTTCAGCCGACCCCCGTGGCCTTGAATAAAAGAATATGCGGGTAAGATGATGAATGAATGAATGAATGAACTGCTCTGTAGCCAGAAATCTGTGTGGTGATCTGTAGCTAAAGCTCATACACTTTTTAATTGATTGTGCTGTGGGATTTTAAAATGTTTTTAAATGGTTAATGGTTATAGCTTAAGCTTAAACCTCAGTAGATTTCAGGTCAAACAACCCTAAAACATATATTTTCTTTAATCAAAAAATATTTGTGTCCACATAATGGAACATTTAATCATAAACTAATGTTGATACTTACAAATCCCAGATCATCAGCAGCTATGGCTCATATTTGGCTCATATCATACTCTGAGTACCACTCCACCGTGAGGAGAACATGCAACATCCATACAGAAAGACCTCTTGCCCAGCAATCGATCAGCTCAAAGACATAAGAAGTGCTTAAAAGACGTTCCTCTAAAAAAATATTTTATGATCATAACGATTCTAATATGTTTAAAAAGTCAAAATTATCTTTCAATTCAGGTGCAACAGCTTTATAAACTGATTGCGCCTTCAAGAACAAATTATAATTTTAAAAACAGTTAAATGTTTTCATAAAGCATTCTTTATAAAGCAGTAATGAGGTGCAGTGAAACACACAGTAACAGAAAATAGCTAACAGAATAAAACAATAGTATAAAATTGTTATACATTTTTTTCTTTCCTGTGTGTAACTGTTTTTACACAGGCCCCACCAAAATAATAGAAATTCAAGTAGCCATGTGGGAAAAGAAAGGCTTAACAAGAAGAAGCATTGATAGCACTAAAATAAAATAGGAGCAATGGAGATAAAGTGACTGAAATTTATTTCAGCTTTTATTTAATTGAACAAACAAAAACAGAATCCAGTTAAAAAAAATGCTGTAAGCCAGATAAGAAGATTTCTGTAAATGTTTTAATTTGATATAAA
This sequence comes from Pseudolaguvia tuberculata, assembly GCA_026260255.1. Classification (NCBI taxonomy): domain Eukaryota; kingdom Metazoa; phylum Chordata; class Actinopteri; order Siluriformes; family Sisoridae; genus Pseudolaguvia; species Pseudolaguvia tuberculata. Next base: position 8,380,288 of record JAOTRA010000029.1, read on the forward strand.
TCATCCCGGGGCTAGATGAGGAAATATCTCATTTACAAATTGTGTCCTCCTTGTTAGTGGCACGGCACCTCAATTACTTGCCAAGCAGCCTTTTATTTATTCATGCTCACAAAGTCATTTATTCATGAGGATTAAGCAGCAACTCTTATAGTGAGTGACAACCACAAGCAGCATATTTCACCAGACAGGGAAAATATGATGCAGATTGAACTGAAAATAGATTAGGCTTGCTATGACTTTCCTCCCCTGTAGGTCGGTACTTGGTTGGTTTTACAATACAAATCCTCATTCTTAAAAAAGATCCCCAATGAATGAAATAACTCCAAACTGGTGATGCCTTTAAATCAGCCAGAATGATAAAATGATATACTTGCGACAAGCATTCGGGGACATTTATATATGATAATGTATGCGCCATTGTAATGGGTAGATGTCAAAGTAGATCTAATAAATGTTAGTGCAAGGTGTCCTATGCTCTTATATATTGCATGCAAAAACAGTTGGAGAATGAACTGTTTTGATAGCTATTCATGTGGCTGATTTTTCTAATAAAGCATGCTAACATGCTGGAAAATAAACTGACATTTGCGGCCCAAAAATGATTACAAAGTTATTGCTGATCTTATTTAAAAAAAGGTAAAGAAAATCCCTTGACTACCCATGGCTGCAATATGCACTAGACACATTAATCAGGATCCAGAAGCAGCTCTATGACGAGCCTTATCGAATTATCAAGGTGTGGAGTGGCTGCAGGCCAGGAATTGGAAACACAGAGTCCACTGAGGAATGCAATTTGCTTAGATCTAGCGTAGCAAATGTTTGCAAGTGCATCACTGGACCTGGTGGAGCGTGCACAGAGCAGGAGACGCATCTTGATGTACTGTCTATAGGGACAGATGTCCATGTGCCTCTGACATGTCCCAACGTGCCATGACAGATGCTCAAAGGTGAAAAAGAGGGGTCTGACTTTGGGCCAAGGCAGCGATATGCATTTAAACAGAAAAATAAAAGGGAGAATCATTATTTTAAGAAAAAGCAGAGGTCAGGACATCACCAAGTGGTACATGACTCTTGAAGTGATATGGGAAACAAGAGATTTAACTTGGTGCCAAAAATGTTTATCTCTGTCTTTCACAATGTCTCTGCTTCATTACACTTTACTTTTCTTACAGAGGGGAAAACAGGTGCTTCGGATCACTAGCACATCACAATCCATAATCCAGTATCAGAGCACAAGAGTGTTTACTCTTACTGTGAAGAAATTGAGTGTAAAATGCCTAATTAGATACACCTTGTATAACATATTTACTGAGAAACAAGTATGTACAATACCCTGGGCATAATGAAATGGCTAATCCTGAACCTAATGGATTAATTATCCATGGCACAAGCTAATCAAAATAAACAAATGTGTGCTTTGATTTCTTGAAAAAAAAGACAAAATGTCTATAATGAGAAAAAAGATTTTCTCACTTATTTACTTTCTTACAAGTCCACTCATTACTTACTGATGAGACCATCTTACAGCAATGTTTAAACAAGCAGCGGTTATATAGAGGACATTTCTGAAAGAGAAGGACCATGATGTATAAACTGTTCATTGCGATGTTCCCTTACGTTGCTATTGGAGACTGAGTCACTTCAGAGAAACACATAATTAACTGGAACTTCAGCAAGAGGAGGTGGAGGAGAGATCTATGGGCTAAAGGCGTCTTAAGCACATCATTAGGATGCAAATCTGCCATTTGAAAGACAAAACGCACATCCAGCGATACAATAGGCCTCCTGGTGTTTACCAAGTTTCAATGTAATACCTGTGCCATGCAGCAAAATATGTCCTGTGTCAGGTGTCTTAGTAGCAAGCTTTCTCTAGTTTGGACCAGTGATTCTTATACTGACAGCAGGCTTGATCATCAATTATTATAGCTGACTGGGTCTAATAGGCATCCTCCCTTGCTGTCAGACTTGCCTCTCAGGCTGGTGGTGAGAAAGAGCAAGCTCTGGGGCATGATACACCTGTAACCTTGCCACACGACAACAATCTGTCCTTCTGTGGGTTAAGCCAACTGCACACGTTCGGGTATACGCTGAAAGCTAAGCAGCTTAAATACACGATTTGCAATGCTCACTATTTTAGATCTTGTTAAAGTGTTATGGTAAACATAATGTCAGTTCCTGCCATGCTTCAAAATATTACTTAATTAATCATTACTGCCAATAATGATGTACATGCAGAAGGGTGTGTGACAAATATGAGACAACGAAGAGCTGAAAGCGTTAGGCTTGACTAGAATAGAGGAAAAAATAAATGCATCCAAGCAGGTGTGTTGAGTTAATGGGTCAATAGGGACCAAAGGGCTAGGCTGGGTGGCATTTCACACTGGTGGCCTGATCCACTTTAGCCTGGAGGTCTTGCAGATGTTCAGCAATGGCCAGCTTGACCATGTGATGAATGTTCTGGTTCATCTATGCTGCACCTATACAGCTTACCAGGTCCCTGTTCACTGTCAAGCCATTGAAAGCATCCTGTCGTACTTAAAGAGCAAACATTTCCTGCAAGGGCAAGCATAATCCATCCTCAGCATGTTCCAACTGGAATAACTGTAATCCTTTCTTCCTTCACAAACAGCGAAGCCCACCCCATGCACTTCATCCGTCTGCCTTAACCAGCCCCAGGAGTGTTTTCTAAACTTATCCATTTATCCGGGAATGCAAATTTATCAGCAAATCACAGCACACATCGATCAGATGGACTACAGGGTGTCACGAGGTAATCTAGCTCCTGAATGCATACTCACAGGCTAAGATTAAATCCCACCGACCTGTCCAAGACAACAAAGTCCTTAAAAACGTTCCATATGAGGACTTTGATTTTCTTAGTACACAGATTGTGCTAGTGCTAATATTCTATACACCATGTTGTTTGGACGCCACTTTGTCTTCATATTTGCAATAATATTCCCATAACAGGATTTTTCTGGGCAACAAATCTCCATAAAGTAGTGGCAGTGTATGTTTGGGGTGATAGCTGTTGACAAAATGTAAGCTTTACAAGGGGAAATGACACTTTTGTCATTTTCTCTAAAAACAAACCCCTACAAACATTCTCTTTGAAGCCTTGAGGAGGACCATATTGCTGCTCAGTTATTTTAGTCAATATGTCTGTCTGACCAGATCAATCTTGGACCTTGACGTGGTCTGCATGCAAAAAATGTAGCGTGGATACTGTCATTAGTTCACCGTGAAACATAACAGAGCAGAAATAACACATACCATCAGGCTTTTGGTGTACTCCAATCAGATAGTACTCACAATTAGATATCATTTTATAAATATAATTGATTTTTTTTAGTAATTTGCTAAAAAACAAGGGTTTTGATTACTGCAATAACAGAAAGGACAGTAAACACAAAAAATTGCCCAGAAATAAGTGTCTATGGGATGAAACACTAGTAAACCTACAAGCATGCTCTTGTATTTGCTTTATATTCATAAAGATATGTTCATAATCAGGTTCCATTCATACACCTGAAGTTGTTGAACTTCAGATTGAGAAACTTTTACATAAGGAGGTGGTGTGGGGATCATTATTAGCTAAGTATTCTGAGTATTTTATTATTTATCAAGCCGGGACACTGTACACATTGTGAATTAAAACAGAATGCAGTGATGTAGAATATTTTATTCACAATACAACATAGATGACATATCAAATGTTTAAACTGAGAAAATGTTTCATTTTAAGGGGGAAATAAGTTTATTTTAAATTTCATAGCATCAACACATCTCAAAAAAGTTTTGATGAGGCTATGTTTCACTGTGTGGAATCCCCTCTTATTTTTTATTTTTTTTATAAAAATCTGCAAACGTCTGGGGACTGAGGAGACAAGTTGCTCAATAGGAATGTTGTCCTATTCTTGTCTAATACAGTCTTCTAGTTGTTACACTTGGGTTGTCCTTGTCCTCTTTAGTCTGAATAACATGGCGTCCCAGTTTCCCAAAAAGAACTTCAAATTTTGATTTGCCTGACCACAGAACAGTTTTCCACTTTGCCACGGTCCATTTTAAATGAGCCTTGTCCCAGAGAAAATGCCTGCGCTTCTGGATCAAGTTTAGACATGGCTTCTTTTTTGACCGATAGAGCTTTAGTCGGCAACTGTGAATGGTATGGTGGATTGTGTTCACCGACAATGTTTTCTGGAAGTATACCTGTGCGTGAGTATTCAAGTTGTGATTTCCATTACAGCAGCATTCCTAGATGTGATGCAATGCGGTCTAAGGATCTGAAGATCATAGGCATCCAATATGGTCTTCTGGCCTTGATCCTTCCGCACAGAGATTGTTCCAGATTATCTGAAACTTTGGATATTATACACTGTAGATGATGACTCTTTTCTCTGAGAAACTCCTTCCTGATATTTTCACCGCAGCACTGGGGGAATTGGTGATCCTCTGCCCATCTTGGCTCTTTTTGTACCCAATCATGTTGCCAACTGACCTAATAAGTTGCAAATTGGTCCTCCACCTGATTCTTATTTGTACATTTAACTTTTCTGGTCTCTTTTTGCTACCTGTCCAAACTTTTTATAATGTCTAAGTCTCATGAAATCCAAAATGAGCCAATATTTGGCATGACATTTCAAAATGTCTCACTTTAAAAATGTGATATGTTATTTATATTTTATTTTGATTAAAATATTGCATATATATTCCACTTCATTGCATTCTGTCTTTAATCACAATTTTATGCCACTGGCGCGGTGGCATAGTAGATTTCCAGGCTGGGCATCTTTCTTTGCGGAGTTTGCATGTTCTCCCAGCACTTGCATGGGTTTCTTCTGGGTTTCCTCACACAGTCCAAAAAAAACCCCATATGCGTAGGTTGATTGGTGATTGTAAGTTGCCCATAGGAGTGAATGAGTGTATGAGTGATTGTTCGTCTATGTGTGCCGTGTGATGGACTGGCGACTCATCCAGGGTGTATCTCTACCTCTTGACCTATGTGCGCTGAGATAGGCACCAACAGACCCTCATTACCCCGAATTAGGTAATAAGCGGGTAAGAAGATGAATGAATGAATGAATGGTCATTTTATACATGTATACATCCATTACACCCTTACACTTTTCTGATTTATGAATGTTTCATTTTCTTGTGCGATGCCATCACAATTACTACTGATGATTTTCGGCATTATGATTCAATAAGCATATGTTAAAAAAAATTTTAGTATCCAAATTGTACTCATAAAGGTCTTAAATTAAACAATTTAGGCATTAAACAAATTAACTGCACAGCAACTGGACAACAATTCTTTCCATATGAACACATTATCGATTTGACAATGTAAACACAAAACAGATAGTGTTTAAGATTTCAATAACTCACCATTTTATGAGAATTCAGTAAACCTCTTTGGGGAAAGACATACCCTAGAACCTGATTGTGGTGCATCACTGTGATTTAATATATAAGCTACTTGTTATAGATACAGATTCCGATCAGATACAGGGTGTCTAGATGAGACTGTTAGATGAGACGCCCACGTAAGAAACCTACTCGTGGCAAGCAACCTTTCTCACACCGTGTGGGCAGAGAGTGTGGCCTATATGACACTGACCTTTTATACTTAATAATGCTGGGCGAAAAGAAAAAAAAAACCAAGAGACGAGAGAAAGTCACCATTTTCATTCCGTGTCAGATCAGAACATTTTCTGGGTATAATTTATGGGTAATCATGTTCACGTTAAGTGCAGATGGTCTGGCTCTTTGCTGTGTATGGGTGCTTTAAAACGCTGCTGCTGTCCAAAATGACAGCAGATCTGAAATGGGTGGTTTTTTCGCCTGCAATTGGGAAGGCAAAAACGATTTTGCTCTCGTCTGGCAGACCCATGGTTTTAAGCTGTCTAAACCAAATTACTCTGAAACCAACAGTTGACCTAATTCCCAAACACAATAAAAATCATTTGTGCTGAATCTATTACAGGGAAGAAAAAACAGTGCAGGGTCCATGGTAAGCTTTTGAGATAAGAACACCTTCATAAACCATGACATGACAATATTATGTTTGCTGTCAGATATGACAGGTCTTGTCCGTTCATGACATTGAATCATGGGCATATCTCTATGTTGCAAATGACATAATGGGCAGTCAATCAAAATGCATGTTGGTCTGTCATGAACTTTATTTAAGCTTACCAATGCACTTCAAAGGATCAAAAGACGTACAAATCATACGATTCAGTCGGTGAAATTGTTCAGTTGACTGGATGACATTCTTATGGATTTTTCTTACATTTCCAGGATAATGTGATTAAGGTTTAATTGTTTTAGATTCACAGTGATTGTTGCTGCATCATGACTTTTGTTTCTCCATATTTTCTGCTTATTTAACCTCGAGTATTATATATGGATACAGGTGTATCCTGTTCAGAAAGGTCTTAATATAAAAGTATACTGTTTTCAACTTTGGACTATAGATCTTTTTTGTGGAACTGGAATGGGCAAAATTGCAAGTCTAACATTCTATTATAAAATCTGGGACAGCTGAACATCACATCTGTAACCTGATTTTGAAAATCTTTATCCATACTTCTGGAAATGCCTTAGACTGTAATACAGTTACAGTTTGGCATTTGGCAGACAGTTTTATCCAGAGTGACTTATATTTTTTTGTCTCTTTTTTACAACTGAGCAATTATGGGTTAAGTGCCTTGCTCAAGGGTCCAGTGGTTGCTTGTTGGAGGTGGGAATTGAACCCTGGTCTTTCTGGTATTAGGCCAACACCTTAACCACTAGACTACCACATCCCACAAAAGAATTAGGCTTTTGAAGTCAGGACTTTGTGCAGGACACTTGAGTTATTTCACTCCAACCAAAACACTCCATGTTTTCAAGGCGCTCAGGGGGTTATTGTCATGCTGAAACAGTTATTTGACCTTTTACTTCCCAAATGGCACCCCAGACTTGCAATTTTATAGCAACATTTTATGGATGACCTAGGTGTGTTGGTGAAGTGTCCACAAACCTTTGTAATGTACCAAAACTGAATTGAACTGATAAGACTTTCTGCAAACTGGTAAAAAAAAAAAAAAAAGCATCTTTTATATCAACAAAACGATGCAACTTTAGAGCAGAAAAAATGGATGAGTTAAGACAACCATTGAAGCATGAATATCACCAGCAATGCAATGCAATATTTCAATGCAGTTGCAGGGCAGCTCCGTTTTCTGGAACTATGCTCTGTGTAAAATAAGTTCTTTTTATTTAAGAAAATTATTTAAAACCATATTAAGGTTGTGCGGCACGGTGGCATAGTGGATAGCATGGTCGCCTCACAACAAGAAGTGCGGAGTTTGCATGTTCTCCCTGCGCTTGTGGGGTTTCCTCCGGCTACTCCGTATTTCTCCCACAGTCCAAAAACATACAAATTAGGTCAATCGATTGTCACATCTTCAGACGTATATCGTTTTGGGTTCTTTGTTGTGCCTGCATATTATGTTTTTGACATTGTGTGCAGTCTCTCTCTTTTGCTTTGTCCTGTTCTCTCTCTCTCTGTCCTCATTAAGCAGAGCTTAATTGGAACCAGTTGCAGGTGATTGCATGGTCTGGAGAAGCCTTAAATAAGGACAAGCAGCACAGAGTCAGAGAGCTTCTGTTGATTGTGTGGCTAAGCGCTGTTGTTGTCAGTTGTCTCGTTGCCTTAAAATCTTTGTAAAATATTGTGTTGTGAATAGCTTTGGTGGTGGTTATTTGAAGTTGGGTGTCTGTTTGTTTAAGTGTTGTTTCACATTCATAATTTTATGTCACCTTCACCATCAGGTTTCTAAATAGCTTTCATTTTCTTTCTATGATATTTGTCACATCCACCTTCATGGTTTGTAAATAGATGTTGTTGGTAGTTTTTGTATTATTGTTAGTTTTTGAAGCGAGTAGGTTGAGGATTGCGTTTTTGTTTAACTTTTTTAAATTTTCTTTCATAGTGTCATTTCTTTGATAGGTAATTTAGCAGGGTTTCCGTCTTAATTAGTCTTAATTTTTTTTGTTATTTTGGCCTCGATCCCCCTCCGAAGACTGAAGCTTTTTTTCTAAGTTATAGAAATAAATGTGTAACTTGCACATTCTTGTAATTTATTTTCTTGTCACGGCCTCCCAACCTAGACTGGTGAGGTCGTAACACGATGCTTCTAAATTGTCCATAGGAGTGAATGTGTGTGTGGATGGTTGTCTGTGTTGCCCTGAGATAGACTGGCGTCCTGTCCAGGGTGTACCTGTGCCTCTCGCCCTATGTGCACTGGGACAGGTGCCAGCAGACCCACATGACCCCAAATTAGAGAATAAGCGGGTAAGAAGATAAATGAATGAATGAATGTATATATGAATGAATGAATATTATCGTTACAAAAATACTTCTAGATTAAAATTTTCATTCTGTGTATAAAATAAACATTAAAATGAGAAAATCGCATAATGCATGATCCAGCTGCCTTACCTCCTCAAACATCTACAGAGAAACAAGATGCTTTGTTCTTGTTTTTGAAAAAAAAGGTCTAAAATTACTGTTACTCCAATACATAATTTTGCGTTTAAATGCTCTTGTAATGAGCTTTGCACATTCTTTTGGCAGTGATGCATGTATGCAATGGCTGAAATCATGCCAATTGGAACAAAGCTATATAAAAATTGGGCCTTTGTTAATAAAGCCTTGTAAACAGAAAAGGCTTTGGCAGAATTTCTAGAAGATGTCAACATCAGAGATGTTACTTAAAAAAAAAAAAAAAAAAAAAAAAGGAATTTAGCTCACGCATATGACAGGGTTGAGTTTGAAACTAAGGAAAGTAAGGAATTATTTATAATCTTAAGTCCGTTGTATTCCTATTAGGGATTATTACAAATTTAAACGCACTTTTAAGCCAAGTGATTTTTGAATGTTCTGAAAATCTGACGCATACCAACCTAAGACATTAAGTGCGCTTGAAGCTTCCTCACAGAGTGCACGTCGCTTTGTCCAACAAAGGCAATCAAACATGTTAACTAGGCATAGGCTCCAGCAGACCCCTGTGACACCGAACTAGGGAATACATTTTGTTATTTTAAAATCAGAATTCCGGAAAGGTTAAATGAGCCAAAATTTTATTTACAGTAGAACATTCATTCATCTTCTATACCTGCTTATACGCTAATTCTATGATAAGGGGATTTCCTGGAACCTATACCAACTCTCTGAAGGACAATAGAACATAATATAAATGTTTAAACTGAGATGCTTACTACAGGTTTAAAATAGTTTTGAGGAAATAAACGGGCTGGAAAAAAGCAATACATATTAAAAAGATTCAGCTGGGAGAACATTTAGCACCTAATTAAATAAACTGACATCAGATCTGTTTCATGCTGCTGAATTCACTACATTTTTCACCTATAGAGAACATTTGGCGTATCATAAAATACAGTGGATACAGAAAGTGTTCAGACCCCCTTAAATTTTTAACTCTGTTATGTTGCAGCTATTTGCTAAAATCATTCAATTTTAATTATTCATTTTTTTTACTCATTAATACACACAGCACTTGATACTGACAGAAAAAATACAGAATTGTTGAAATTTTTGCTGATTTATTAAAAAAATAAAAATTTTAATATTTTCTCCCTGTGTTTGCATGGGTTTTCTACGGGTACTACGGTTTCCTCCCATAGTCCCGAAACATGCAGATTATGTTGATTAGTGATTCTAAATTGTCCATAGGAGTGTATGTGAATGGTTGTTTGTCTGTGTTACCCTGCGATGGACTGGCAAATTGTTCAGGGTGTACCCCCTGCCTCTCGCTTTATGTGCACAGGGATAGGCACCAGAAAACCCCGTGACCCCTAATTAGGGAAAAAGTGGGTAAGATGAATGAATGAAAACTGAAATATCAGAAGTATTCAGACTGTTTTCTGCGACACTCATTTAACTCAGGTGCTGTCCATTTCTTCTGATCATCCTTGAGATGGTTCTACACTTTTATTTGAGTCCAGCTGTGTTTGAGTCCAGCTGATTCGACTTAATTAGGAAAGTCACACACCTGTCAATAAAATACCTTACAGCTCACAGTGCATGTCAGAGCAAATGAGAATTATGAAGTCAAAAGAACCGAGAAAGAGCTCAGAGACAGAATTGTGGCAAGGCACAGATTTGGCTAAGGTTACAAAAAAATTCTACTGCACTTAAGGTTCCTAAGAACACCATGGCGTCCATAATCCTTAAATGGAGGACGTTTAGGATGACTAGAACCCTTCCTAGAGCTGGCCAAACTGAGCTAACGAGTGAGAAGAATCTTGGTAGTAGAAGGAAAGAAAAACCCAAAGATCACTGTGGCTGAGCTCCAGAGATGCAGTCAGGAGATGGGAGAAAGTTGAAAAATCAACCATCACTGCAGCCTTCCACCAGTCGAGGCTTTAGGGCAGAGTGGCTTGACGAAAGCCTCTCATCAGTGCAAGACACATGAATAAACATGGTCTGATGAGACCAAAATAGAATGCGTTGACCTTAATTCTAAGCGGTATGTGTGAAGAAAACCAGGCACTGCTCATCACCTGTACAATACAGTCCCAAACAGTGAAGCATGATGGTGGCGGAATCATGCTGTGGGGGTGTTTTTCAGCAGCAGGGACAGGACAACTGGTTGCAATCAAAGGAAAGATGAATGTGGTACAAGGATATCCTGGACAAAAAACTTCTCCAGGGTGATAAGGACCTCAGACAGGGCTGAAGGTTTACGTTCGAACAAGAATAATGACGCTAAACATACAGCTAAAATAATGTGGCTTTACAACTAATCTATGACTGTTCTTGAATGGCCCAGCCAGAGCCCTGATTTTAACCAAATTGAGCATCTCTGGAGTGACCGAAAAATGGCTGTTGACCAACGTTTACCATCCAACTTGACAGAACTGGAGAGAATCTGCAAGGAGGAAAGACAGATGATCCCCAAATCCACGAGTGAAAAACCTTTTCCCAAAAATACTCATGTATTAGATCAAAAGGGTGCTTCTACTAAATACTGAGTAAAGAGTCTGAATACTTAGGACTTGAGATGGACTGGCAACCCGTCCAGTGTGTACCACCATCTCTTGCCCTATGTGTGCTGGGATAGGCGCAGCAGACCCCAGTGACCCCGGATTTGGGAATAAGCGGGTAAGAAGATGAATGAATGAATGAATGAATGAATATTTAGGACCATGTAATATCAGTGAGGTGCTGTGTGTACAAACATTTTTTTTATTATTTTAGCTAACGGCTGCAATATAAGAGTGAAAAATTTAAGAAATGGGCGGCATGGTGGCGTAGTGGTTAGCAGAGTCGCCTCACAGAAAGAAGGTCCTGAGTTTGCCTCAAGAGTTTGCCCTGCAAATAATTATCTTTGGCCCTGCAATGGACTGACAATTTAAAAATAATATTCAAGCTTTTAATAATCAAAGCTTTTATGTTTGATACAATTACCCATTATGCTAACGCTAAACACTAATTATTAAAATGAATTTACCCATCTATCCATTGTCTATATCTGATAATTCCTAATCAGGATGCAATGGGTTCATTTGGTGAAAGGCAGGGATAAACCCTGGAAAGGTCACCAGTCTATCACAAGGCTACATACAGACAACCAAACACACACACACACACACTAAATCATCAAACAATCTAACATACATATTTTTGAACTGTAGAAGGTAACCAGAGTACCCACGTTAAACACACAAGCACCAGGAGAACCTGCAAACTTAACTTCACAAAGACCCCTGTTGGGGATACGAACCTGTGACTACCTTGATCTGCATTTTAGACTTCATTTGACGTTTTTAAGATACTTAAAAAAATTAAGTGATTTTTTTTATTAAATACACTATATAAAAATATATTCTGAAATATTATAATTTTCTTGACAGCTTTTTATGCATCTTCCTACTCAAGTCAGTAAATAGCATTAGGAACCTTGTCATATGCAGTAACACTATGATACATCATACATAGGTAATAGCCTACATGTGTTGATCTTCAATGATGATATTTCTATGATTGAGTGTTCTTAAATTTCACTGCATTCTGTTTGAAAAGGTGACATAATGAATGTAGGGCCTTTTTAAAGAGCATCTTAAGATGTCTTCCCATGAACAGGTGTTCATGTGGATCTCATACAGAATTATCTCCTCAATCTACAACTCTCTATTCCCATTTCCTTTGTTCGTGACATTCATTATGTACTTGGTTCTCCAGGGACACTTAATGCACCATGCATTAGCTGTCTTACATGACATTCCCCAGTGTTGTCCTAAGAAATTTCAGGTCTTTGACTTGTCTTGCCAAATCAATAGCTTGTCTCCTCATGATGACTATCAATGGCATTTGATCCAGATGAAACATAGGTGCCCCACCAGATCACCTCAGAAGCACACACGCTTCCCTAAAGCCCCGGCTGCTACAATGGATATACAGATGAATCCATTTAAATCCCATCTGGCACAGCCAGAAACCTAAAAGAGTGAAAAGATGGAGGAATAAAAGTCTTGAAATCAGCAAAAAGAGAAGATTGAAACAGTATGAGGGTTAATACTGTTGGTACATTATTTAATACCCATGCAGCAGCTGGGTTGAAATTCTCCATAGCCTTTTCACAAAGACATTTATGTATAGATAAAAAAATCTAAATATTGAATGATAAATCTTTGTGAAGCCATCATGGCACCTAAGATACATACATATACATACAGTTTGTCACATAAGTGTGTACAACTCTTACATTTATTTTAAATATGTATTATATCTTTTTATGTGAAAACACTAAATTCTGAATGTAAAGTAGTAAATGTACAGCTTGTGTAACAGTGTCAATTTGCTGTCCCATCCCAAAAAAAACTTCAACACGCAGCATTAATTTATAATCCACTGGCAGCAAAAGTGAGTACACCCCTAAAATGTCAATATTTTGTATGGCCACCATTATTTTCCAGAACTGCCTAAATCATCTTGGACATGAAGTTCACCAGAGCTTAACAGATTGACACTGGAATCCTCATCCACTTAACTCAGCTGGTGGATGTTGAAGACCTTGCTTTTCTCCATTTTCCGTCCAGGATGTCCCACAGATAATCAATTGGGCTTAGGTCTGAGGACATGCTTGGCCAGTCCATCACTTTTACCCTCAGATTTTTTAGCAAAGCTGTGGTTGTCTTGGTATGTTTCAGGCCAATATTATGTTGGAATACTGGCCATTGGCCCAGTCTCTCTGCGCTCCAGTGCTTTGCTTGAGTATGTCACAGTGTATTTTGGCATTCATGGTTCCCTCAAAGTGTAGCTCCCCAATGCCGGCAACACTCATGCAGCCCCAGACCATGTCACTCCCACCACCATGCTTGACTGTAGGAAAGACACAATTATCTTTGTACTCCTCACCTGGTTTCTGCCACACATACTAGACAGCTTCTGAAACAAACAAGTTTATGTTGGTCTCATCAGACATCAAAACATGGTCCAAGTAATCCTTGTCTTTAGCCTGCTTGTTTTCAGCAAACTGTTTGTAGGTTTTCTTGTGCATCATCTACTTTACATTGTAGAAAAGTTTCATTTCTTCAGTGTTTGCAGGAGTGTACTCAATTTAGTGTTTATATATGCTTAGAAATCTATCCATGGAATATATTTAAACAGTGCTACTGTTATATGATATATATTAGGGCTATAAATCATTTACAGTGAACATCTGGCAAAATGTGACCACGATTAACGATTACAGTGTTCTGAGTAGAACTCTTGCTACTGATTATTTCATACAGGACACAACGATGTTATAATCAACAAAGAAAAACAAATGAGAAAACATTACCATAATTGCCAATTTTGTCTTGGATGAAGTTCCCAGCATTCTATCATTAATTAGTATTGTCTCTTTTTTTGGATTTATGTCAACTCATGAAATGCCATCATTCTGTGTCAAAATGTTTCCATAGAGAAATTTAGAGAGTAATAGAGATTTACACGGCTCAGTGTAATTAAGCACCACATTCATTAATGGTAATTGCTTTGAAAAAAACTGGGCTTTGAATTAATGAAACCGTGTTTAACTGAGTGCAGTTTCAGTGCTCCTGTGTGGGAACAAAATGGTACATATCCTGGTTTATTATAGGCATGTAACTGTATCGATCATGGAAAAGCAATTAAAGACAGATGTGTGTGTCCCTGATAGAGAAAAAAAACCAGTGTGAAAAAAAATTGAGAGAAAGATTATTTCGGTCAAAACACATTTTGTCAAAACCCCTTTGATCTGAACAAATACACTTTAGGAAAACAGCTATGTAACCTGATTACTAGAATTTCTAGAATAAGATTTTAACAAGTTTGCAATTTGATGAAATCTTTAAAATAAGGAAATCAATTTACCGTGTTTGGCTGCAGTAAATCAAGACACCTTTCATCTGCACTTTAACACTGGACTTTTTTTTTATTGTTCAGCAAATATATAAAAAAAATTATACAAAAACAATTTTTTCATTGCCCAGTTTTTAGTAATGTTCTTTTTTAAGCATTATGTACAGTACCACACTATTGTTTCAAAAAGTAAGAACTGGAAACATGGATTAAAAGGCGTGTGATGTTAGGAATGTTCAGACAATGTGAAAATTCCATTTGCTAACTAATTTATAACACTTCTTTCAATGAGTAGAGTAAATTATTTCTGAACCATAATGAACAGGTTGAATTGAGAACATTATATTTAATACAAACCAAGTGCATAAGTAGTCAAAGAGTTAAACGTAATGTGTTTTCTACTACTTCAGAAATGAAATTTAAAAAAAAAAACTGTTATTATTTTTCAGTAGATGGTTAAGTTTTCTGAAACTTAGAATAGCAGTGACACTATTGTGAGCTCCATTGCCAAGAATTCTGCTAGTGCTTTGAATCAAATTAATAGAATTCTTGTAAATATTAACTCAATTAAAAAAAAAAAAGTCTCCTCTAGACCTAGGATTGTTTGCAGTGCTGCTGTTTCTTAACTCAGGAGTAATGAGATTATAATCTCGGCAATAATGTCATGTCTGAATTACTTGCGACACCTGCTAACATGCTACTATCTTACCGATGTTTCATCTGTGCTGGTAATACTTTTTAATCGGTTTACCTGTTTAAGTGTCAGTGAGTCAAGAGGCTTGCAAAATACCTTATACTTATATTTGTGAATAATCTACTCACTCTTCGCTATTTTGGGGAAACCGGAACTCTTCCTTCCTGCATAAATATTCAATCAACTATAAACAATAGAGTTTAGCCACTTTTATATCAACAAAAAGACACAGATGTTGGGTTCCATAGCTGTCAACCAAGAACAGGTACAAAATTTAAAGCAAAAGTGGCCACAATTTACAACAAACTGGACAGTTTAATATGAATCGGTTCATTTCCTATAATAAAACAAATTCAGTTGCAGCCATCATGTGCTGGCTTGTTTTGAAACTTTTTGATATTCACAAATTAGGGAATAAGCGGGTAAGAAAATGAATAAATTAATGATTCTCCCTTATAAACTCTTGAAAATGTTTGTCAGTGTCTCACAAGTGATTGAAATGAAAAATTCCAGATGGAAATTCCCGAAGACAAGTAGAGCTCATTCTTAAAACCAAAGCTTTTTATTTTACACACGTGTGTTTGTCATTTAAATATAAATGCTGAAATTATTAAACACACTAATCTAGCAATTGGTTTTATTTTCTTCCGCCAGCAGCATTACAATGCTAGTATACCTTTTAAGTGGGTTAATAGAGGCATTTCTGGATTTTTTTTCATTTATGCAACAATTCTTGTCTGTGTTCATAAAATTAATGACTTATTAGTTGTTATTGAAAGAGCGAAATATGTTCTCCCCGTGCTTGCGTGGGTTTACTCCCACTGTCCAAAAACATGTATATTAGGTGGAATCCCTGCCATTAGGGTTGCACAAGTCAGTGCAGCCTTAGTGTCGGCCCTAAGCCAGGATAAATGGGAGCGTTGGGAAGGGAATCCAGCGGAAAACTCGAATGTCCGGATCACGATGATACGCTGTGGCGCCCCCTAATGGGAACAGCCCAATGGTACTTTATTTAATGAGCCAAATGAGTTAGTCAGGCAGCCAACATTATGTACCATATAAAAGAACAGTAAGCATCTTCTGTTTACTTGATGAACTGTATGCTTCTGTTTACATGATGAACTGTATGCCACCAACCAACAGCATAAAACAAAAATGTTATTATTATTATTAATAATAATATTATTAATGTACCTCCCCTCTCGCCCCGTCTCTTGCCCTATCTGTGCTGAGATAGGCGCAGCAGACCCCCGTGACCCCGTTACTAATCCTACCCACTTGCTTCACCATCTCCACATCATCCATCTTATACAACTCCTCATACGCCTTTTCCTTAGCTTTTGCCACCTCCCTCTTCACCTGCTGCCTCATCTCCTTATACTCCT
>JAOTRA010000029.1:8408706-8428752 GCA_026260255.1 Pseudolaguvia tuberculata
TATATACACACTATTTTTCTTATTTATATTTTGGTTTAATGGTTTCTGTTAATAAGGTTTTTTTAAACAAGTCATTGTGCTGATTATGAATTATTATGAACGTATTACAATTAATCATTTAGCAAAAGCAAATAAAAATATTACTTTTAGTACCAAGACGACTGATACACAATACTGGTACACAATAACAATAAAAAAACACATGTAACGGTAAATGTTGGTTTATTTGCTTTTGTTGGATGTTGATGGGTTTTTTTGTTCAGCACAGTAATAAAGCCTATGTTAAGGCTTATATTTGGAATTAATTTGTCCCTATAATAAAGAATAGGGACAGCTATATTTATATATTTGACTGAACTACTATATGGCTATTCCATAAGCCACATCTAGTGTTAAGCGCTGTTATTCATTTTTATTTTTGGGTTATAGAAAAGTGGGTTGTGTGCAAAACAATATTTATATGTGGTGCGACAATGTTCCTGTGCATGAAGCCCCTGAGCTCCATGGTGTAAAAACACTTGGGATTAAATAGGAACATGGACTGCACCTCAAACATCCTCAACCCAACAGTGCTGTCTGATAACTTTAGTAAGTGAATAAACTTCACAACCTAGTGGAAAGCCTGTCCAATAGTGTAAAGATTAAAAATGGGACAAAATCTGGATTTTTACATAGTGTATGATTATATATATAAAATCTGGGAAAACATGACATGTGAAAAACAAAAATAGCAAGAAGAAAGGATTATATATTTTACCAAAATTTCATAAAGAAATAGACAGATAGATAGATCCTGTCTAAAAATGTGTTAGATAATTTTACATGGTTGCATTAAACCCTGACTGGTACTTTAAATCCTTAAAAAAAATTACAATTAAGTTAAAATATATGCCATTAACACAAATTTATTTATTTATTATTATATCCTTTTACTGGAAAATTCCTTTTCTCTTCATTTCTTTAAAAAACATCTGCATTTCAGTGTATATTAGATACTAACTTTTCAATCACAGGTCAAAATAACAGAGAGAAAAATTCTCATATTAAGAGAATTTATATTAATAATAAAATAATGTTCCATTAAGATGAAAGAAAATATAAAAATGACTTTCAATGAATGTAGTTTAATGTAGTTAAAGATTATCGTGGAATTTATTTAAACTAATCTAGTAAATGTAGAAGCTGTAGGAAGCTGAAATGTTTAAATATTTTCAGCAGTAAATAAAAAAAAAATCTGCTCTCTAAAAATAGTTAACATTCCTCTAGAGGTGAATAATGTATGTCCATTAGCTGACTAGTCTATGCAATGTCTAATCTTCTTCTTCTCCTTTTGGCTGCTCCCGTTAGGGGTCGCCACAGCGGATCACTTTTCTCCCCACTACCCTGTCCTCTACATCTGATTCTTTCACCCCAACTACCTGAATATCTTCCTTCACCACATCCATAAACCTCCGCTTTGATCTTCCTCTTTTACTCCTGCCCGGCATCCTCAGCATTCCTTCTGCCCGGCATCCTCAGCATTCCCCTACCAATATACTGCATGTCCCTCCTCTGCACATGTCCAAACCATCTCAACCTATCCTCTCTCACCTTGACTCCAAAACATCCTACATGCGCCATCCCTCTAATGAACCCATTTCTAATCCTGTCCATCCTGGTCACCCCCAATGAAAATCTCAGCATCTTCTCTGCCACGTCCAGCTCTGCCACTTGTCTTTTTGACAACGCCACTGTCTCTAAACCATACAACATTGCAGGTCGCACTACAGACCTATAAACTTTCACTTTCACTCTTGCCGAAACTCGTCTATCACAAATCACTCCTGCCACTCTTCTCCACCTGCTCCAACCTGCCTGAACACTTTTCTTAACTTCTCTAACGCACTCTCTATTACTTTGCACTGTTGACCCCAGGTACTTAAACTATTCCACCTTCGTTACCACTTCTCCCTGCCGCCTCACCACTCCATTGCCTTCCCTCTCATTCACACACATGTACTCAGTCTTACTCCTGCTGCCTTTCATTCCCCTTCTCTCCAGCGCATACCTCCACCTTTCCAAATTCTTCTCAACCTGCTCCCTATCCTCATGACAAATTACAATATCATCCACAATCGTCACCGCCCATGGAGACTCCTGCCTGACCTCATCTGTCAACCTATCCATCACCACTGCAAACAAAAAACGGGCTCAGAGCTGATTCTTGATGCAATCCCAGCTTCACCTTGAACCAGTCCGACATTCCTACCGCACATTTCACTGCTGTCACACTGTCCTCATACATGTCCTGCACCACACTCACATACATCTCTGCTACACCTGACTTCCTCATACAATACCACAACTCCGCTCTAGGAACCCTGTCATACGCTTTCTCCAGATCCACAAACACTCAATGTAACTCCTTCTGGCCTTCTCTATACTTCTCCATCAACATCCTCAAAGCAAAGATGGCATGTCTGGTACTCTTCCTTGGCATGAAACCCTACTGTTGCTCACAGATGGGCACCTCTTTCCTCAGCCTGGCTTCCACTATTCTATGCAATGTCAATGTGTGGTGTAAAAGTATGACAGTAGACACCTACTAGACTCAGGGTCAGAGTTGCCATCCCCCTCAGTGCGGCTGTTGGGTGAGGTCTGCTCGAAGTACTCGTCCTGTGGGAATCCGAGTGGCAGCGACTGAGTGGTGCCGGTGACACTGGCACTGCTGCCCAGCTCCTGTTCCGCAGGTCCAGTGGCATTACAGCTCTTTTGAGAACCATCTGGAAGGTGAAAGGTCACACGGCGCTGATTCTGCTAAACATACAAGCACATGCACAAAAAATATTTAGTGGAAGCAGTAGGCTAGATGCTTTGTGCACACTAACTAAAAATCGTTATATTCAGTTTATATATCTAGTTCATTATAAATATTATCGTCTTTATTCAATCATCTTCTAACCAACTTTATCTCTAAAGTTGCCTATCCCAGCACAGGGGTACAACCTGGGATACCCCACAAATAGGCCACAAATAGGCAATTTAGCATCACCAATCAACTGAATGTTTCCTTTTTTACTGTGGGAGGAAACCAGAGTAGCCAGATAAAACCCACGCAAGCCCGGAAAGAACATGCAAATGCTGCACTGAAAGACCTCTTGACTGAGAACTCTGGACCTTCCTGTTTTGAGCCGACCCTGCTAACCACTATGCCACCTTGCTGCCCAGTATTGTTTTATTTTACTGTATTTTTTAAAAATGTTATTTATTATAAGATAATTGTTAATTTATATTTTAAAACGGTAAACATCGTCTTTGACCAAAATAAGAGAATAATATAATTATAATACAGACATTATGTCAAGGCACGGTGGTGTAGCGTTTAGCACTGTCACCTTACAACAAGACTGTCCAGGGTTCGAATCCCTGGCTGGCGATCTTTCTGTGCGGACCTCCGGATAATCCGGTTTCCTCCTATCATCCAAAAACATGTACATTAGGTTGATTGATGGTTAAAATTGCCTATAGGAGTGAATGTATTTGTAAGTGGTTGTTTGTCTATGCTGGCCTTTCGATAACCTGGCGAACTGTCCATGGTGTACCCCTGCCTCTCGCCATATGTGCGCTGGAATAGGGTCCAGCAAACCCTGTGACCCTGAATTAGGAAATAAGCGGGTTAGAAGCAGAATGAATTAATGAATATTATGTCTACTGCAAAAACATACAATTGATCTGGGGAATATATTATATATATATATATATATATATATAGTTTTTGAATATTGTAACTGTCCTAAGAACCCTAATAATTTGAATCAACTTTAAGTGAGATGAGAGTTGGTTCTATTACCACATTTGCACTGGCATGTATCCGATAAATCAAAATTTCCCAAGTCAAAGATTAACCACAAACCGTGCCAAGCTCTAGCCCAAGCTTGTTACTACTGGAGAAGTGAACACCAGATTTTTGCCAGAGTTAAACACCGTTTCTGGCAGGGCAGGTGCTGGCCAGGATAATCAGAATGGCAAACACTATTAGGGAGGTTACTTAGTCCAATTTAGCTCATTAGTGGAGAAGATTACAACCCAGAAAGGCTCTACAATATTAGCTACGGCATTAAACTAAAGCAGAAAGCAAACACTACAGGTAACTAAAATATTGTTACTGTAGTAGTAGTGGCAACAGCATAGTAGTTATATTAGCCATTTTAATACCGAGGTTAGTTATTTTTAAAATAGTTGTTTTTTTATATTAATATTATTATGATTTAATAGTTTTTTCCCTTTATCCACTGTTTTACTCCATTAATAATTGCAACCTTATTAAACATTTTAGGTCCTCTAAATTTCACAATAATCATGCTAAACAGGTACATTTTTGCCTTGATTGCATTTTTAACTGAATCAATTTTCATGTTTTTGTTAGTTTTAAATGTAACTAAATAAAATGTACAAAATAAAAAAAAAAAAACCCAGCTGTTTGTATGTGTATGGGGAAGTGGTAGTGCTGTGGTTAAATTGTTGGAATACTTTCTGGAAGATTGGGTTCAATTCACATCTCTAACAATTTGCCATTACTGGGCCCCTAACCCTCAATTACAATTGTATTTTAGATAAAGTCCAGCTTTTAAGTTATTATGTTTTGCTTTAAATTGTAAGGATTTCTGGAACACTATCCAGATGGATTAAAATGTGTGATGTCATTTTGTTCGTATATCAGGATCGAAAAAATCCTATACAATATACAGATCAGGGGCAGTGGTGGCTCAAATGGTTAAGGTGTTGAGTTAGCTGATTCTGTGCTCTGACCCCTAACTTACAAAAATGGGATGTGCAAAGAAAAGCATTTCACTATATGTTGCACTGTGTATAATCATGTATGTGCCATACTTTGGCAGAAGAGACTTAAAGAAATACTTGGGTTGTCATTATCTCCTCTTTTGGAGATGTGGAGCGTTTCATTCACAGAGATTGCCCATCTTCATGCAAACTCATTAATCTTTGCTTCTTTGCTCCACCCTGTTCAACCCATTGGCCTAATTTAGAGGATGGAGTAGGATGTGGATCAAGTGGCCTTAACCAGACAGGTCCACCAGCATTATAAGGATTTTTTTTCTTCAAAGAAGCAGCAATTCCGTCTCTATGGGGAGTGAGCTACAAAGGTTTGAAAAGATCACCTTTTTACAGACAGTCAATTTCTTGGAATGAAGAAAACAGCCAAAGGCAAGCACAGATTAGCTTGATTCTTTATGAATCTGAACTAACTGGATGCTATCTCTCTCTCTCTCTCTCTCTCTCTCTCTCTCTCTCTCTCTCTCTCTCTCTCTCTCTCTCACACACACACACACACACACATACTCTCACTCTGTCTGCATTAGTGTAAAAGACTGCAAAAACCTTTTTTTTTTCTGCATTTGTTTTCCTTTTTATTTTGCTCTTAAATGATTTCCTGCAACATTGTTAGAAGTAACATACAATCTCTTATTTGCTACTCAAATAAATGAAAGAAAGAAAGGATGCTGAGAAGTAAGTCTGTGTGTAGTCTTAGTTATTCTACTTCCTCGTGTAGAAATATTTCCTGTGTGCATGATTTCAATGAAAACCATTAATAATTAACCTGCTTATAGCTAAAGTTTTTACAATACTTTCTCACATTCATTCTCTATCTCTCTCACTCTCTTTCTCGTTCTTGCGCTCTCTCTTTATCTCTCTTACACAAACTGGTCTTTTGTTTCCTTTCCAGTAAACACATTACTATTCACAGATTTATTTTTAAAAAGTATAAAAAAGATGAGGGGTGGTGTAGTGGTGGTGCTGAAGTGGTTAGCACGGTCACCTCAGAATGTCCCCGGTACAATTTGCATGCTCTTCCCATGCGTGGGTTTCCTCGGTGTACTCTGGTTTCCTTCCACCGTTCAAAAACATGTAAGTTAGTTTGAATGATGAGTCAAAATTGCCCATAGGTTGTTTGTCTATGTTTTCCCTGAGATCTGTCCAGGGTGTACTCCTGCCTCTTGCCCTATGTTCGCTGGGATAGGTACCAGCAGAACCCAAATTAAGAATAAGCCGGCAAGAAGATGAAGGAATAAACAAGATAAAATCAAGCTTCCTTGAATGAATTTTTTCTTGTTCAATAATACGAGACATACAAGCTTTAGATATATTATATAAAAAAACATCTTGGCATAAAAGTGGGCAGTTTTCTGCCAAAACCACACTTCTGCAAACACACTTCCTAGTTCATTTCAAAGTATCAGTGAATTGACTAAAGTAAATCCTAACAACTGGCACACTGCATGCTGAGTTGCAAAAAAACACTGACATCGTTGCTCCTAAAGTTAATTCAAAAGCCAACAAAAAGAAATCTGCCATTGTACCTAGGTATTATCCTTAAATAGAGAAAACTACGATTGTCCTAACAGTTTGTCAATTCGTTTTAATTAAGGTATAACCTTCTTTTGTTCAGACAATATTATCTCATTTAACATTTTCTAACCTTCTGGATAGATGTGGGGAAGGGTGACTGGGCAATGTAAGATTTAATGAGATATAAATTAAAGCCATGAAGGAAATAAATAGCAAGCATTTCTACCCCTTAAAAACGATAACTTGTCCCTAAAAGATGAGACAAAAGTTATGGTGTCATTTTTGTGACCCACGACTTCAGTGCTGGGTGATGTTCATTCTTTTTTATCTTTAATCTGTCATGACAGAACAACAGAACATGAAATTATGCACCCTGCTGAGTCTGTGCAACTTTGCTTCACCAGATGTGTCAGAGGACTGACTAGAAAATATAGCGAAACAGAACATATCAAATATGGATTGCTGCTGTACTTTACATAACTGTACATAGTTCAAAATGTAGTGGATTGTTTTTTGTTTGTGATGTTATACTAAAAATTCATTTTAAAGTAACAGGAAACAATAGACTAATTCAAACAAATATTCACAAATTATTATTTATATATAAACCCTTTTTTAAAAGTCTAAAAACTATTGTGGCCTAGAGTTTAAACAAGCATTCTCCATCCTATTAAAAGGGTTAAGAACCATATGCATTACATTTACATATGCCAGAAATCCATAATGCTAACACAAGCTGCTCAAGGAGATATCCAGACCAAACAAACCAGATTAAAAAAACAAAACACTGCCATCAAAAGTGATAGAAATAAAAGGTAAGAAGCAAGCCAAGTTTTATACTGAGTCAGCCACTGCCAAATGCTCCTTGCTAGTGGCAACACAGGCGCTGTGAAGATGAAGCCAGATTGGCCAGTGAGCTGATTATATGCTCCTTATTTTAATGGAGAGACAGAGAGATGGAGAGAGAGATGAAAGAAAGGGAGCGAGGAAGAACATCATCAACCTGCACCAGAGGGAAGTTGCGGATCAGTGCGTTGCCATGTCCTCTATTCCTAGCAAAGTCAAAATGTCAGTGTTAAAAAAAATAAAAATCCCAATTTCCATATGAGATGGCACAGCCTGCCCAGCCTTATTCTGAGTGACAAACAGCAGAAGATTAGGAGCAGATCACCAGAGACCGGATGCCTGGCTGAAGACCCAACCTCAGTGCTGAATTGAGCTGTGAAAAATCTATTTAACTGAAAAAGGCTAACTCACAGTCAATTGTTTAAATAAGACTGGAAAGCGTGGGAGGAGTGGCGGGGGGAGCAACTATCTTACTATACAATCTCATCTATGTTATCTTTGTGCGACAACAGATGACAGGAATTATACATCCGGGCCATCATATTTCTAGAGGCAGAAATTATTTTTTTTCTTCATCTTTACTATGACCTCAGTTTTGATCTTGTAATCCTATGCTTATAAGTTATGTTTTATTCATTCTAATACTGCACTGCTGTATAACAATAACACACCGAATGTAATTTTCCATTCTTTGCCACAGTCATCTATTCTTCCTTTTTGCAAAATTGACAAAAAAAATTTTCAAATGCAAAAAAAAATTTCTTCAATTGAAATCTAGTTGGGTTTTAAAAAATATCTGAATTATTCATAGCTACCTTATAAATGTTTTTAAACCCTTTAAATTCATAGAAACAGGGATCTAGTTTTACACCTTGTCTCAGATTTCCACTATTTAAATGTGTCAAGAAGAAAAAGAACTATAATTCACATACTTCATTTTTTGTGGATTCAAAGAAGCTGCAGAAATAAACTAATGTAGCATAAAATCTGCACTGAAAAAATGAATACAATATTTCACAATTGTCCAAATTCAGACTACTTTCCTGAAGTGTTTGGTTCAAGTTTTTCTGCTTAGCGTTGAATACGGACACCATCATTTTGAATTTGTTGAGCCGCTTTAATTTGCTTTAATAAATAGGCAATGAGAAGATAACTAATATGAGTGTGCCCATGCAGAGTGACCTCGAATACTGCTCTGCCTGTTGCCACCATGAAAAGCTAGCTGTGGAGCGCCATGAAATAGCATTATGGACAATTTTATCATTTGGTCATTCAAAACGCCAGCAAGACACCAGGTCTTTCCAGATAAAAAAAAAAAACCATCATATGTGTTCTGTACTAGTTTTCTTTCTTGCCCTGTCTTAATATGACTCAAAGTATTGAAAACAATATTTATTATACATTTTAGAAGTATTCGATTACAGATTATTCTCACTCATACTACTATACCATTACTTATTACAACTTTATCTAATAAAAACATGCTCACATTTGTTTTTTAGAAAGGTACGTTTAATTGTCAGCAATGACATACCAGCCTTTCAAACTGAAAGAGTTAAGGGTCTTGCTCAAGAAGTTGCAGAACGGTAGTTCTTTACATTGTATTGTGTGATTGTGGGTATTTCTGATAATGCATACATTTTGGACATGAAAGTTTGTCAGAGGTCAGGGCTTGTGCAGGAAACTTGAGTCTTTTTCAAATATAACTACAATAAACTATGTTTCCTCCCACAGTCCAAAAACATGCAGATTAGGTCGATTGATGATTCTAAATTGTCCATAGGAGTGAATGTGTGTGAACGGTTGTTTGTCTATGTGTTGCCCTGTGATGGACTGCCGACCCATTCATGGTGTACCTCCGCCTCTCACACTATGTGCGCTTGGATAGGCATCAGCAGCCCCCGTGAGCCTGAATTAGGGAATAAGCAGGAAAGAAAATGAATGAATGAGCGAATGAATAGTACAGTGATTAAGGTGTTGGACTACTCTCGGTAAGAGTGTCTGCCAAATGTTGTAAATATTAATAAAATGTCTACAAAAATAGAAAATAAAATGACCATATACTGATCTTGGGCAACATGCAAAACCTAGTTTGACACATTTTATTTTAGTCATCTGCAGATATTGATGCTAATTCTTTTTTTAGCCCCAAAATTCAGACCCTGATTCAGCAGACAGGGCACCGAATAGCAATACTTTTGTAGACTTAACTGTAATATAAAGAAAATCTGTATGATCCAGTATATGCACCTTCATATAGTGTCACATGGTGTTAAATATCCTGTGGGAACAATGTTCTAGTGTCAGAAAAGGACTTGTAAGCAACAGACCAGCATTTATGAATGTAAAACAATCTTTTTCCCTGCTTGCTGTGCCACAGGGCTGAGTGAGAAATCAAATATCAAGAACAAATGCAATGAAAGCAGTTCGATTCTAGGCCAAGAAAACCAGGTTACAGATAAAGCCTCATTTTAACCTTCAAGATTTGTTTGGGTCAGACTAAGGCTTGTATTTCCCCCCTTACACTGCCTGCTTGGTTTGCCATTCATCATCTTCTTACCCGCTTATTCCCGAATCCGGGGTCACGGGTGGTCTTCTGTGCCTAGACCAGCACACACAGGGCGAGAGGCGGGGGTACACCCTTGACGGGTCGCCAGTCCATCTCAGGGCAACACATAGACAAACAAGCATTCACACACACAATCACTCCTATGGACAATTTACAATCACCTTAATCTGCATGTTTTTGGACTGTGGGAGGAAACCGAAGCACCCGGAGGAAACCCACGCAAGCGCGGGGAGAACATGCAAACTCCACACAGAAAGAAAAAAAACAAAGCAAAAAATAACATTCAAAAAAGGTTGTTTTAATCGCTCTGACCTGAGCGATATAAGATAAAAGTCTCCCTTTAAAATGTAGATTAGATCAGAACGGTTAAATCACATAATGTTTAACAGATTTAAAATGGGTGCCAGCAGTACCTTGAGAGCAACATAATTAACTAAATGCCCGAGATTAGAGATCACTCTAATCATAACTTCGATGAACGTCTGACACCACCAAATGTTAGCTCTTTTGTGATAATGAAAAGATGAGCCGGTGTGTGCTGGAACGAGCACTTCAGAGACTGAAAAGACAATCCCAGCAGTGCTTAAGGCCTCTTCCCCCCTGGAGTAGCACACCGAGTTACAATATATGTGACATTTGCTTAAAGTGAATGTCTTTTGATAGAAAAGAAATCAGAAATTTGCTCATTAATTCTAGGAAAAGACCTTACATGGGAAAGGATATGGAAAAGAACTGTTACTTCATTAAGCATGACCGAACTGAAGCATAGAATTATTTAAGCTGGTCTGGCTACTGCCATGCTCACCTTACAAACTGTTAATGACAGGTGAAAGTTTATTGACCCGAAGAGCTAAACGTAAGACGTTTTAGAACTTTCATGGACTATTATACACACACACACACACACACACACACACACACACACACACACACACACACACTATAGTATTTGCTTTTTTACACTAATGTTTTTTTTTTTTACCAAACATTTTCTACTGACAGTTATAAAATCAAATAAAGATGCATAGGTGGACCAATGAAAAGTTGCATGAAAAGACTTTGACATGATTGTGTATTGATTTTCCACAAGACATGTCACCCAACTGTGATTATTTGGGTGTCAGTTAGTAGTCTGACATATCTTGTAGTGGAATACGTGGTGACACTAGCATTTGATGGGCAGCCCCTGACATGCTGATGAAGATGCCAGAAAACAGCAAATATCAAGTGAATGATAAAAAAGAAAAAGAAAAACATGACACGGCTCTTAATGTTGAGCACAGAGCGACTATTTGTATTTGAAACAAATAGCTTGGTCTCTTAAGGGACTGTATAATTGCTCTCGTAGAGAATGAAAGACGTGTTTAATTATTAATTATTTTCCATCTGCATTCTGTATATATTTCTCAAACAGCTCTCAAGAAAAGCAGCGGCAGTTACTGTAGGATGACTTTTAGCTACCGGTACATGGGAGTCAAAATATCTATGTCTACAAATCAGTGGAGGAGTTCAAAAGTCAACTACGATCATGTGCTGAAGAAGCACACAACACTCCGACTGATGTCACCTGTCAGGTCTATTAAGATACAGTCATCATATCGACAGCGGAGGCTAAAACGCTGTCCTTCACACGCTGGCGGCATAATTACTCCTGTCATGGAAAACAACTGAGATTCATCAGGCTGATTAAATATTTGAGCAGAGACCGCTGGTGTGGTCATTTATAAGACACATACATATCAGTAGTGACGGTAGAGCCTCTGGCAAAGCCCACTAGATGGTAAATGTTTCCACAAAACTTTCATATCCAGTGAATTATGAAATGCTAAGGTTTAATATGTGCCTTAAGTACTGAAACACTGGATGAACTGTTTTTTTACTGGATGAACAGGATGAACATAAAACAACAACATCTAAAGAAATAAACTGCACGATTATTTTTCAGCTAACCCAAATTTTTCCATAATCAGAATGTAACTATGGTTAGAGTGTCTACGCCATATTGAATGAAGCAAAAAAACAAAAAACCTATTGCTATACAATTAATTCGTTGTCTTCAGAGTGGTTTGGCTTTATTTGACCAGAGAGAGAAACGTAAGCCTGTATAAATGCAGAGCATTGATAAACTGTCTGTAGGGCTGAAAGACTTTCTCTGCCGCCTCTTCATTGGGTCATAGATTGGATTGGCTCATCAGCAGCCACTAATCCATATCTGCTGGTGGATTTATACCCTTGAATGATGTGCATTCGTTAAGAGGCAACAGCTTTTGATTCAACAACACATTCTGAAACAGAGAAAAAATGTACATAAGAGAAAAAATGTACATTTAATTATAACCGGTTTGTTCTCATATATCAACAAAAGCTTTAATGTTAATCGACAGAAACAAATAACTGAGTGAAACCGGCTTGATTCAGACTCTCTATAGGTCTGATGATAAGTAGCCAGTACTGACTCATTAATTCGTATGACTTGCTATGGTTGCAATTAAAAACTTTTCACACTCTGAAAACATGGATAATTTCGTCCCCTTTAACAAGACCTTCAGAAGACAGACAGACTAGTGGTTCTGTCATTCTGGAGGTCTTGTTAAAGGAGACTAAATTATGTACGTTTCGGATGCTAAAGAAGACTTAATAATAATAATAAATATATACACTAGGGTGGCGCAGTGGGTAGGGGTTAGCACGGTCGCTTGAGTGTGTTTCCTCCGTGTACACCGGTTTCCTCTCACAGTCCAAAAAAGATACAGATTAGGTCGATCAAGTCAGAACTACCCATAGGAGCGAATGTGTGTATGAATACTCTTCCATACACCTTAATTAATTACAAAATACTAAAGTGAAATAAAGTTATTCCGTTTATTTGTTTATATTGTAGTGTATATATATATATATACACACACAGTTGCTGGTCATATAATGTCTAAAAAATGTCTAAAAAATTTCTTTCACTAATTACATTTAAGTAGTCAAATTTGTATAATGTATAAATTCATTTGACACAGACTGTGTTTTATTGTCAAGTATTTATTTCTTTAGATGTAATGATTGGAACTGACAACTAATAAAATTCAGTACCTCAGAAAATTACATTATTACTTAAGACCAATACAAAGAAAAGATTTTTAGAAATCTTGGCAAACTGAAAAGTATGAGCATGTACAGCACTCAATACTCAGCTGCTCCTTTTTCCTGAATAATTGCAGCAATGTAATGTGGCATGGAGTCGATCAGTCTGTGGCACTGCTCAGGTGTTATGAGAATCCAGGTCTGATAGTGGCCTTCAGCTCTTCTGCATTGTTGGGTCTGGCATATTTTCTTTACAATTTCCCATAGATTTTCTATGGGGTTAACGACAGGCAAGTTTTCTGGACAATTAAGAACAAGGATACCGTGTTGCTTAAACCAGGTACTCGTAGCTTTGGCACTGTGCAGGTGACAAGTCCTGTTGAAAAATTAAATCTCCATAAAATTGGTCAGCAGTAGGAAGCATGAATGGATCTGTAAGGTCCTGGTATACAGCTGCATTGACCTTGGATCTCAGAAAACATTGGACACCAACAGATGACATGGCACCCCAAACCATCACTGGCTGTGGAAACCTGGACCTCAAGCAACATGGATTCTGTGACTCTTCTCTCTTCCTCCAGACTCTGGGACCCTAATTTCCAAAGGAAATGCAAAATTTACTTTCATCAGAGAACATGGCCAATATTTTGTCTTTTTGTCTTTAACCCAGGCGAGTTTCTGTTTGTTTTTCAACGGTGGCTTGACATGCGACTGCTGATACCCATCTCTTGCATACGTCTGTGCATGGTGGTTCTTGAAGCACTGACTCCAGCTGCAGTCCACTCTTTGTGAATCTCTCCACATTTTTGAATGGGTATTGTTTCACAATTCTCTCCAGGGTGCGGTTATCCTTATTGCTTGTAGACTTTTTTTTTCTCTTTTCCTTCCAATCGCCTCTCTATTAATGTGCTTGAACACAGAGCTCTTTTAAAAGCTAACCTCTTTTGCAATGACCTTTTGTGTCTTACCCTTTTTGGACAACTGTCAAATGAACAATCTTCTCCAGGATTGTGTAACCAACAGAACTACACTGAGAGACGATTTACCTTGCAGGTGTTTTGTGTTAATTAGTTGATGAGAGTGTGTCTTCAATACTTAACCTTTCACAATGGTCAAATTTTCTTAGATACTGATTTTAGGGTAGTGGATAGCGGTCGCCTCACAACAAGAAGGTCCTGGGTTCTACCTCGTGCCAGGAATCTTTCTGTGTGGAGCTTGCGTGTTTTGCTCTGGGTATTCCGGTTTCCTCCCACAGTCCAAAAACATGGTTGTTTGTCTATGTGTTGCCCTGAGATGGACTTACGACCCATCCAGGGTTTACCCCTGAATCTCGCCCTATGTGTGCTGGGATAGACCCCTGTGACTCTGAATTAGGCAATAAGAAGATGGATGGATGGATGGATGAATGAATTTGGTTTTATATCATGCAACCGCAGCTATCATTTTCAGTATAGGATCCACAGTATAAAACAATACTAAGCTACTGGCAAGTATGAAACGATAGCTTAAGATGAATGAAATATGGTTAAAAGTCTAACCTCAAAATATAGAGGTGCTGGTTATACTGCAGAGGAAAAATCCATACAAAATGTAAAGTCTGACATTAATTTAAAAAGATTTGCTTTTCTGACCTTTTTTTTCCCCCGGTCTTATAAATGAAGAAAGATGATGTGTGAGAAAATTAAGCCAAAGAAGAAAGAAGAAAACAAAAAATTATTCAGTGATCTCTGTAATCGGGCAAAGTTATGCTGGATTCAGTGTTGTATGTTAAAATGTTTAAAGAACAGGTCAACGACCCTGGACTCTTTGTAATGGCATCTCAGAGCAACATTGTCAAAACCCTGTAAGAGAAATGTGTAGACAAGTGCGTTTGTTGAAAGCACCTCTGCATGTCTCAGTGAGCCAAGGCACCAGCCAGACCTTTGATCATCTCCAGCTTTCTGATCATTAAAATATCGGATGAATAATTGATTTAAAACAGCAGGGTTTATTGTGTTATATCTCTAGATCCCAATTTATTTTAACCTTGAGAATGATTTTTTTCCTTTAGTTTGAGTGAATAAAAACATAGACATATCTTGACTGATGTTATATATGCAGTCATGTGTTGTGTTGCTATAATAGTGTTTTTCAAAGCATTTAGATCTTGTTAAAATGTGTGAGGAAAAAAAAACTATTTTTGCATTTAAAAATTGTTAATATTTTTTGGGTAAACTCAAAGGACAAAGAGTCTATCAGGGTCAAGCCTCACCATGTTTTTTTTTTACACATGTATTTATAAATGATTATAATCTCTGGAGCTTAGAGTTAACCTGAGAGGTCAGAACATTCTCCATAGTTTGCACATCATATCAAAGGGAAACAAGAATTATTCAGAAGTAACAAATTATCATGGCTCCATTGTGTGATTTTATTTTTACTTTTTAACTAAATTAAAGGGACATCAAATAGTTAAAAATTATTAAGGCTGCGTGTTCTTCTGTTTACCTTCCCACAGTCCACAGATGGATTTCATTACATATTTTACCTGCCTGCAATTTAATTTGTTTTTTTTACAGTAAAAGCTTTATAATTCATTATAAAAAATAATTTAAAACTATAAATAATTCATACACTCTTATTTCTGTTTCACTCTGTTTTAAGTGAATTTCATCTAACATTATCCACCATGTCTTCATGAATGACATGAAAACACCATTTTGCATACTGAGATAAATTTCCAAGTATATTTTGAGTCTGATATTTATTGAACACCATTTTACCCTCAGCAACACATAAAAACTTATTATAGATTGCACTGATTATATACTCAGCGCAATCAACAATCTCTTGCATCCGTCATGATCAACTACATTAAGATATCTAATAAAGATTTAAAACCATTATAGACACAATCTGTATGTGAGAGACCAGAACATTTTGAAAAGATGAAATTCATTGATTTATCTTCATTCATATAACAAACCTCAATTTCAGTGAAGTTTGACAATTCAATGGTCTACAAATACTTCTTGACCCATATTCAATTACAAACACAGTTAAGACGAGATAAGCTTTGTTCTGACTGTTAAACT
This sequence comes from Pseudolaguvia tuberculata, assembly GCA_026260255.1. Taxonomy (NCBI): domain Eukaryota; kingdom Metazoa; phylum Chordata; class Actinopteri; order Siluriformes; family Sisoridae; genus Pseudolaguvia; species Pseudolaguvia tuberculata. The sequence continues at coordinate 8,424,613 of JAOTRA010000029.1, forward strand.
TACTTTTCTTCATTAAGTTCTCTAGTATCCAATCTAATCTAGAGTGTATGTGCGCATGATATATAATATTTTTAGATTAAAGCTTGTGATGAAAAAAAACTATATTTAATACAACACTAGGTTCTATACATTCTACATACTATAATGAAATGCACTGACTTGACAGGTTACTTCTTAATAATTAATAATAATTATCCATCCATCATTTTACCAGTCTGTTTACACCTGAAAAGTATGCAATGTGTTTAAGAATATACAGCGAGTAACTTAGAAATAATACATGCTAATCATGTAGCAGCATTTCTCAGTGCTGCGCCAAACTTAAAAAAAAAGTTTTTGTACTGTATCATGCTTGTACTCTACCGCATCAGTAAGCAACTATTGTAATATGCATTGATTACAAAAGTTCTAACTTTGTCTTTTGCCAATTAAAAAAAAATCCAAAACTAGCAAATTGCAGTTTCTAAAAGTTTCTTGGCCGAAGCATACTGGCTGAGAAACAAGATCTTCTAACAATCCAGCACAGATCTTCAGCTGTGGGGGAATGACTACTTAAAAATGTACAGACATGCTAATGTATCTCCAGATCCTCAAGTACAATTATAGCTCTGCACATTCTTCTGATTAATAGTCATGGCGAGGTCTCTGAGCACCTTTACAATGACTTGCCATCTGAAAATGTTTACAACCAGAGACACCTGGTGTTCATCTTCTTCCATATTTCATTTGCCGCCAACTCACTGTACATTTATTACAAATTACAATTTCCTGCTCTGTTTCTTCCGCACACGTGAATAAACATAGGTAGCGTGCTCGTTAAGTAGCCATATGGTTGGGGCGTTTGCGGTACTTATGCATGTCAATGAAATGCTGTTGTAGAAGATGTCCTTGTCGATGTCACAGCTCTCTTGCGATGTCTGCCGTGCAAAAGAAACATTTGCTTAATTTCCTCACGGGACTATTTCTCTACTATTGCCCTTCAACTTCAACTTGCTTTCCACCTAAACTGTCTCTCCGGACATTGAAAAAAAAAAACTCCATGGACTAATTTCCACACCCTACTTAGTTCTTCCTGTGAGCCTAGATCAGCACTGTTGATGACTGTGTTAGGTTGAAACCGGTGGGACCCCTTGAATCCCAGCCGTGATTTGCTGCTCACACACCCATAAAGCTCAATGGTCAAACACAATTCTTATTCATCTCAAAGTGGTCGTGAATGTAGGACAAAATCTATAATGAGTCTAACCTTCCTCAATAAGAGTCACTATGGACTGCCCATACCTGATGAACGAGGTTCCGCAGTCTTCAACCAAAAGAGCTTAACCAATATGTGTATACAGTCAAACTCTTAAGAAGAACATTTCACTTTGTTTTAGTGCATATATATTGATCGAAGACATCTGTCCAAACAAAGATCAGTATAAGAAAAGGAAAGGAAATTTGATCATGAGCAAATTAATTTGATTTGAAAATGAAAATCCAACTAGTACAAGTCAAAATCAATTCATATATAATTATTGTTTTTGAGTAAAAAATCCAAATCCAACCCAAATACTTTCTGCACCAGGATATGATTCACATGTTTCACCTTTAAATTCTACCCCCAGTTCATTACTCCAAACAGTATCTTATTATCCCTACTACATGCACAGGTTCAGCTAACTCTACTTACGACTGAGAGTTCTTTGGCAGTGAGAGAAGTAGAGGCTCAGTATGAAAATGACGATAGCGAGCAAGCTGTCGTAGCAGCTCATCCTTGCAGAACGCCCTGGCAGGCCCTGGACTTCCACCTCAACTGTTAAGTGGAGGTGAGAGAATCATGAGGCCTGCTCTCAGACAGTAACCCACCGAGCCTTGTTTATACGCATGTGTTTTCCTGATGTGATATACGGGCACAGCTTTCAGACCATAATAATTCGCTGAACCTCGTGCCAAAAAGGCACACAACCACCCACACACTCAGGCTCGGAGATCTGCAACATATGCACACACACATGCTCTTCACATTTTAACATTTTTAGGAAATTACAACTACTATAGACAACCATGTTGCCAAGAGATTTAGTGGCATGTTATCATATTATTTGGTAATTTCTGACAAATATCTGGCTATATTCTTTCTGAGTATGGACTGGAGGGTTAAAGGTCAACGTTGAAAGGTCCCACTTTCTAATTGGGTCTTGCAGAATGTTCCACCACCGCACATCCTGAATCTGTTACATGCTAAATGAGGTGTTTTACTTTGTCTCTCATTTTCTTTCAAGTATCATTTCTGGTGCATATTGTGTTTAAGCACTTTTAAAGGTCACATTTTTGCTGCTTTGCTAAGTATGTTTTGGAATGTAGCCAGCACACATTTTGCCACAATTTATGCAGGTACACAGATAAAGTTGATCCCCTCTGCAATAGTAACTGACAGAAAAGGTTTAAGTTTTTAAACTTTTTACCCAGGGCTGGCATCTGGGTAAAAGTGGTGGCTCAATGATTAAGGTGCTGAGTTGTTGATCATTATTCCAGGAAGACCAGAGTTCAAGCCTTACCACTGCCAAGGATGACCTGGGCTCAAGTCTTAACCCTTCCTTATTCTGACCCCCAACTTACTAAGATGGGATATGTGAAGAGAAACATTTCACTATATGTGGTAGTGTATAATCATGCATGTGACCCTTTTTCCTTTTCTCACAACATGCCTTGAAAAATACAAGGAATCTTGAAAACTGAAAAAAACATGCTTTAGCTGCATCATATCTCTGATTTAGAGTTACAGTAAATGAGAGGTGCAGGAAGCTGGTCACTGGATACAGAGTGACACTGTTATCAATGTTTTTCTTAGTACATCAATTTTATCCCGGCTCATGTTTATTGACACTTTCCACATCACACTGTTCAGTGTTTTGCCCAAACTGTTTTCATGAAGCACATAGCAAGCCCACTGTTCACTGAAACTGAGAGATCCAAATACTTTTCAAGCATAACAATGCTCTTCAACGTACAAAGTCCTGAGCTCAAGAAGACTAAACTATCGGCACTAAACACTTGCCATCTGATTCAGAACTGAAAGAAACACTGGCTACACCCCAGACCTATAATATAACATCTCTTACTCATCATTTTGTGAGGGAATGAAAGTATTCACACATCCAAAAATTAAACATCCAGTGAAAAGAATTTCCAGATTTGTAAAAGTTACTATTGTTTTAACTATTTGTATTTAAACAATAGGAGCATTAGCCTATACCTCTTCATTTTGTTTTGGGATTTTCTACTTAACTCAACATTTTATAGTGACGTAAATATAAAATTAGGTTTGCACCTTTTTTTAAAACTGCAACTACTTAGGAGTTAAAACATAAATTTTTGAGTTATGATTATGTCCTAAGTGTAATGCAAGTGTCACAAGTCATAGGGTTGGTTAAGGTGCAAATGCTTCTCATATACAGAACTAAACAGTAAAAATCAAACAAAAAAAAGTAATATAAAATAAGTTAAGGTAAGGGCGGCGAGGTGGTGTAAGAGATAGCATGGTTGCCTCACAACAAGAAGGTCCCGGGTTCGATTCCCAGGCCGGGGATGTTTCTGTGTGGAGTTTGCATGTTCTCCCAACACTTGCCTGGGTTTCCTCCAGGTACTCCAGTTTCCCCACACCGTCCAAAAACATGTAGATTAGGTCGATTGGTGATTCTAAATTGTCTATAGGAGTGAATGTGTGTGTAAGTGGTTGTTTGTCTATGTGTTGCTCTGAGATGGACTGGTGACCCGTCCAGGGTGTACCCCTGCCGCTCGCCCTGTGTGTGTTGGGATAGGCACCAGCAGACCCCCGTTACCCAGAATTAGAGAATAAGCAAAAAAGAAAGACTACACCTTAAAAACAGGATTATAAATATATAAAATAATTGGGAAAATCAATCAACTAAACAAAAAACAAATTAACACAATGAATGAACGATTAACCAACAGCACGACAGGGAGACACATATGACAAGACAAAAATAAACAAGCATAGGACATAGGATATACACAGAACGTCTCTCAGTCCTGACAGTGTGGTTATAACTAGCAAGTCGTGTGTGTGTGTGTGTGTGTGTGTGTGTGTGTGTGTGTGTATGTGTGTGTGTGTGTGTGTGTGTGTGTGTGTGTGTG
>JAOTRA010000029.1:8428852-8442508 GCA_026260255.1 Pseudolaguvia tuberculata
GTGTGTGTGTGTGTGTGTATGTGTGTGTGTGTGTGTGTGTGTGTGTGTGTGTGTGTGTGTGTGTGTGTGTGTGTGTGAAAGCAGGACAAGGCTACAACAGTAATCATTCATTATATCATAATATCCCAACATTAAATTTTAATTTTCATGTTTCATTACATCCCCACAGAAACATGAAAACGCAAATAAGGAAGTGACATCAAGGTCCAAAATATTTAATAATTAATGTTGAAATAAATTGTTGAAATGAGCAGATGACAGTCCACAACCTTGACCACTTATCTGCCCTTTTCTTCTTCTCAGTTTCCCTGATACTATTGAGTCAGATATGTTTTTATACATCCTCTCAAACTAGATTCTGGTTTAAACCATGTTAAAAAAGTAATGTATTAAACACAACACTGTTTTTCCTTTTTTCCTCTCCATTTCAGTAATTATAATCTACTATTAAAGCAGCTGAAGTTGATGCGAACACCTGATTAAACCCATTTTGATGTGCATACTATTAACTTTAAAGAGCGATTTTATTTCTAATTCACACTGACTAATTCACTTTACTGCTAATTCCTGTTATAATGCAATCAAGCTTGGAGACTGTGTTCGACGTGAAAAAAATGTGGATTAAAGAATTATAGACTTTGACTGGAAGACTCAGTTAATTACATCCATCTGAGGAGATAGCCTGCAAGTTTGCATCAGTATGTTAGCACATTGAAGTGACATCTCATTTAACACATGTGGACCTGGTTCATTAGTGTATTACTATTAAGTGGTTTGTATTTCCCTATACAATTCCTAGCCAGGCCACGCATAAAGGACTGTATTGATCCTCATGGTACACACAATCCTCTCCAGCCATTAGACCCAGTGTTGTTAATTACTCCACACTTTAACCTTCCAGTGCTTCATTTGTAACAACAAATTAGGTGAATTAAAAAAAAAAATAAAAAATAAGCAAAAAATTCAGCAATGCAGATCCCTGTACTGGTGGCGGTGAATTTCTAGGCGGAATAATAATTTAAAAAGTTCATCAATGTTCCATTTGCTCATCACATTATACGGGGGTTGGCCTCTCTTGTAATAGTTCTGGAGAATTCATTTAGGAAATTAGACCAGTTTGAGCTGCTTCTTTATCAAGAGAACGGTGCAATGAACTCTGGGAGTTTGGGGTGACTAGTCTACTCTTTTTTTGGGGTTTTTTTTTTAGTTATTTTATCTACTCAGTTTTGCGTTCCAGGAATATTTGTTGTCTTGCAAAAAATCTCTCTATCATATATGGGTATTCAACACTTTGGTGATGATGACTTCATCACATTGGCTCAAGCGGGTTGAGTCATCAGGGAAATGAACAAAATGAATGCCTGATTTAATTAAAGTATTAAAATTCAATTAGATATGCTTTGCACTAAATTCAATATGGGTTTTGTCAAGATGTCCCATGGAAGCAGGCATGCTTGGGGGACATCTCCAATAATAATATGGCATCTAACTTAACAAAGATCTCATAGTGAAATCAATGACAGGAAAATTTCATCGTAAAGGAAGCATTCACATTGAGTTCGATTTAAATGTTTAAGTACACCTTCATCAAAAGATTTCAATCACCACTATTTTTTTTTATTAAAATGTAGACAAAAAGTAAAGTAAAAAATAAAACAATCTAAAAAATAATAATAATAATAAAAATAATAATTCATTCATTCATTCATTCATTTATTCATCTTCTTACTCGCTTATTCCCTACTTCTGGGTCATGGGGGTCTGCTTGCGCTTATCCCAGCTCACATAGGGAGAGAGGTAGGGTTACAACCTGGAAGGGTCACCAGTCCATCGCAAGGCAACACATAGACAAACAACCACACACACACATTCACTTCTATGGACAATTTAGAATCACCAGTCGACCTAATCTGCATGTTTTTGAACTGTTGGAGGAAACCAGAGTACCAGGAGAAAACCAACGCAAGCATGGGGAGAACATGGAAAATCTGCACAAAAAGATTCTAGGCCCAGGGATTGAACCCGGGACCATCTTGTTGTGAGGCGACCTATTTTTAATTATAAAAATTGTAAGTCTTGTTGGTTGGTGGAACAGTGGTTATGATGTTGGATTACTATTTGGATGATCAGGATTAGATTCCCAGCACCACCAAGTTAACACTGCTGGACCCTTGAGCAATGCATTAACCCTAAATTGCTCATCTGTATAAATGAGATAAATGTAAGCCGCTCTGAATATCAGTGACTGCCAAATGCAGTGACTAGCATAAATGTTAAAGTTTAAAATATTCTAAATCTTGATTATAGTATTGTACTGCAAACATTAGTACATTACTTTCATAATAACATGACACTTAACAAAAGAAAGTAGACAAAACAATATAAATCTCAAACGTATATTTCTTTCATTTGGAGAAATTGCAATAAAAACCCAGGTTTTGTAAGTATGCTCCTGAACGCACGCATTATCAGACCAAATTTGATCAGACACACTGAGTAGTCCTTGAAGTGCAAGATTGACTGATGGGGTGATAGACTGCAACGCAAAGCTATCATAAAGTTATCAAGTTGCTAAGGGCACAAAAAAGTTATTGCTACGCTTAATATGAGATACCCGGATCCATTTACACTCTGTGTCCTTTGCCCTCTCTGCTACTGTTAAGTCTCATCAAAGCAAAAGTCAGACCTTGTTTTACATGTGCCACTGATTTATCCCAGCAAACACCTGGTTGATGTCATTTTCACGCAGCAGCGAAGCAGGGAGAGTGGAGGTCATGAACCACAGCGCTTTGACAAGCAGGGAAGGATGATGAGGTAGGAGAGAAGCTCAGTCCTGCCTCAACCTTCAACGCTGTTTTTTCCCGCATGCCATTTAAATTGTAAATGGGTTTGATCTTCCTTCTATCGAATGACCTGACACTTTTGTTCATTGCTAGTGGCAGTGGCATTGTCTTCACTTGATAATATAAAAAGCCCACTGTATTAGAGCTTGTGTTGGAACAAGAGGGGGATCACTTATCACTGTCACTTAGACCTCGTCTGGCAAACAAGCCACCTGATGGGGACACTGATTAATCACACTGGATAACTTTGTGAGCACAGCAAGAGCACTATGATGCTTCGGTCTGATTTATTCTTAAGCATATGGACACCATATGGATTTAAATTCCTGATTATACACGGTGGCCAAAAATGGCAAATCTGTAATTGTCTGTAGGTAAATTTATTAAAGGTGTAGGTTATTTTTAAAAAATATATAATCAGTGGTTGTATAGCACATTGTTGTAATAAATTTGGTTTGAGATAATTAATTAATACAATAACTGACGAAAGAAAATAATGAGTAGTTATTTGGGGTTGATGAATTCATTCATCATTACATCTTTATTCCCTAATTTAGGGGTCTTCTAAATCATATCCCAGTTCTCAGAAGGGTAAAACTTTGGAAACTTCAGAAAGGGTACACTTTGGGTAGGTTGCTAGCCGCACACACACACACACACACACACACACACACACACACACACACTCACCCCTATAGACAATTTAGAATTACCAAACAATCTAACACACATTTTTACATACAAACATTTTTAAAAATATACAAAACATACAAAAATAAAGTACAATTAGCAGACGCTCTTATCCAGAGCAACTTACATTTGGCCTCTTTTTTACAACTGAGCAATTGTAGGTTAAGGGCCTTGTTCAAGGCCCACAGTGGGTGCGGGATTTGAACCCCGGTCTCTCTTGTTTTAGCTTAACCACTAGACTACCACTTCCCAGTAATTACTTGGGTTGGGGGAGTATGGGGAGAACATGAAAACTCCACAGAGATTCCCTGTACAAGAATCCAAGCCGGGCCCTTGTTGCTGTGATGCAACAGTGTAAACCACTAAGATTAGACAGAAATAAAAAAAAATTCTCCTTCGTCTGGTCCTGTCAGGGGTTGCCAAATTCGACTTTTTTTACGCTGGATGCCTTTCTTAACGCAACCCTCCCATTTATCCGGGCTTGGGACCGGCACTAAGGCTGCACCATAATGGCTGGGACTTTATGACCAATTTAGACTTACAAATCCGCCTATTGTACATGTTTTTGGACAGTGGAAGGAAACCGGAGTACCCGGGGGAAACCCACACAAGCACAGGGAGAACATGCAAGACCTAGACACGGGAATCGAACCAGGGACCTTCGTGTTGTGAGGCGACAGCCCTAGATGGTAATAAATTAATTTGTAAAATGTTAATTTCCGGGCAGCAGGGTGGCATAGTGGTTAGCACAGTCATCTCACAACAAGAAGGTCCCTAGTTTGATTCCCGGCTGGGGATTTTTTTGTGTGGAGTTTGTATGTTCTCCCCACACATGCGTGGGTTTCCTCAAGGTACTTTGGTTTCTTTCCACCTTCCAAAAACATGTACATTAGGTTGATTGGTGAGTCAAAATTGCCCACAGATCAGATCAGAAACAGGTCTTATATAAAACTACTGCTACAATGGAATAGAAATGAATAATAATCATAATATAATTTTATAGTATTATTTAATTTACTTATTTCAAGCATGTCTTGAAAGAGTATAAGAGACAATTTAATTAAACAATGACATGGAGTGCTTCATTTAGATCAGCTTGTTTTAACCATGTCAAGCTGATATAAACCTCTCAAGTGTTTATTTACACTTCTGATACACTTAGAGGTATTGACTAGGCTCTAAGTTTTCCAACATTTATAGCAAGAGTTATTGATTGTTAAAATTGATTTTAAGCTGATGGAAAAAGATGCTTAGTCACAGCAGACATGAGTAATTTATACACAGACACACACACACACATACACAAACAAAAAAGTATGGAGGGGAGAGCTTAACAAACCCAATTAAAGCATAGAGTCATTTATGTGCAACATTGCAAGTATTCATGGGTCTCTCTTAAACAACACATTTTTATTTAATATATCAGTGTCTTTCTCTGGGTCGTATTTGCAGTTGTCACAAGATGGATTGGCATAACCCAGCCATTAGGGTTGCAAACCCAACCATTAGGGTTGCACAAGCCAGTGCATTCTTAGTGCCAGTCCCAAGCCCGGAATAAATGGGAAGGGTTGCGTTTGAGGAAAAGAGGAAGACCAAAGAGGAAGTTTATGGACAGGGTAGTGTGAAGAAAAGCGATCCCTAACAGGAGAAGCCGAAAAGAGAAGAAAAAGATAAGATGGATGGGCATCAAGAGGGCATTCAATAGTAGAGCAAGAACATGTCTTCCTTACATTGAAATACATTCTTTAAAGTAATATAATTATGAAAATATCAAATAGTTTTGATTGGGAAGGAAGAGATGGTTAGTGTGAAGAAATGGAATAGTCTGTTTGGTACCTGTAATATTTGATTAATTGATGAAAGCTTAATTTTTTATCTTTTGTGTGTTGATTCTTTTCTGAAGAATATAATCCTGCTGGGCGTCACGGTGGCGTAGTGGTTAGCACGGTTGCTTCACAACAAGAAGGTCTCAGGTTTGATTGATGGGCCAGGGAAATTTCTTTGTGGAGTTTGCATGTTCTCCCCGGCCTTGCATGGCTTTTCTCTGGGTACTCCGGTTTCCTCCCATAGTTCAAAAACATGTACATTCGGTTGATTGGTGATTCTAAATTTCCCATGGGAGTGAATGTGTGTGTGTGGTTGTTGTTCTATGTGTGGCCCTGTAATGGACTGGTGACCTGTCCAGGGTGTACCCCCGTCTCTTGCCCTATGTGTGCTGGAATAGGTTCCAGTAAACCCCTGTAACCCCGAATTAGGGAAAAAGCAAATGAGAAGATGAATGAATGAATGAATGAATGAATGAATGAATGAATGAATGAATGAATGAATGAATAATCCTGCTGGTAAAATACAGCAGGTATTCATTTGTAAATGAATCTGGTAAAACAACGATTTCTTTTCAAAATCTATACAGAATGGCTATTCTGTATAGATTTTGGGCAAAGGAACTACAATATTAGAAATTGCATCAGAAATGTAATGAGATTTGGAAAATGCACCAGAACGTAGCCATGGCTTTACAGGATATTTCTCTCTAGATCCATGATCCAAGTAGAACAAACATTCTATAGAAGACAAAATGTGTCCAGATAAATAAAAAAGAAAGAAAGAAAGCATTTATATGACAGTGTATAAATGCTTAAAGCTTTATCTGACTTAGGGTATCCAATAATAATAAACATTATTGTCAATGCAAAAAACAGAAGAACTGTAGGAAAATTCTTTATTAAAAGACATTAGTGTGACTAAATGTCGCCCATAGCTTAAACATATGCAGCAGTGACACTACAGCCTGCTTTCTAGTCCAGACCTCCTGCTGTGTCGGGCAGCGACTCTCCTCATCAACATATGCTGTTTGCAGAGCACAGTGTTAAAATCCATTCTAATTTACTAAATTAAACATGTTCCTGTCTTCTGTTGTGGCCCTAGTCATTGGTGTTTCTTTAAGGAGCAGTAAAGCATTATCCCAACTGGACTCTTAAAACTGTGGCTGTATATCACATTCACATATCCACACTGACTATCAGCTTCTGCAGGACAGAAAATATTAACATTGCGTCAAAAAAGTTAAATCTACTACATCACTGCATTTTCCATTCATTTATCTTTTAGATTAATTCTGGTAGCTGTCCACTTACACTGTCATACAGACAGTTTAGCCTAAACAAAAAATGATTTGCATGACGCTTTGGCAATGTGGAAGCCATCTATTGGACAAGGAGGTAAGTGGACTGTGATTACAAACATGAGACCTGTGGGAGATATTCATGTGATCCCAATAAACTACAATGAATGTAAAATTTGGAAGTAACGTGCATGATTGAGTTGATAACGTTATCACGTAATGCGGCGTGGTGGCGTAGTGGCTAGCACGGTCGCCTCACAAGAAGAAGGTCCCGGGTTTGATTCCCGTGCCGGGATCTTTCTGTGCGGAGTGTGGGTTTCCTCCGGGACCTACGGTTTCCTCTCACCATCCAAAAACATGCACGTTAGGTGAGTCAAAATTGCCCATCGGAGTGAATGTGTGTGTGAATGGTTGGTTGTCTGTGTGATTGACTGGTGAACTGTCCAGGGTGTACCCCTGCCTTTCACCCTATGTGCGCTGGGATAGGTGCCAGCAGACCCCTGTGACCACGAATTAGGGAATAAGAGGGTAAGAAGATGATTGAATGAATGAATGAATGAATGAATGAATGAAAGTTATCATGTTTGCACAACACACAAATAGTATGAGAGGCAATGGAACACAGTAAGACATGGAAAACCTAAGGGAGATTATTTACTATAAATTTATAATAAGCCATGCTATTTTCTTCTTGTAGTAATAAAATAATATCACTGCTCTTCACTTTATTTCATTATATCATTAACAAACACAGTGTGAGGTAGTACTGGTTAAGGTGTTGGACTGCTAATCAGAAGTCTGTGGGTTTGATTCCCAGCACCAATCAAGCTAACCCTGCTGGGCCCTTAAGGCCATTAACCTCCAATGACTCTCCGATGTTCTTGTGAAATGCGATAAATGTAACTAAACGAAATAGACTTTATGCTAAAATTTAAATCAATTTTACACTACCGGGCAATGCGGTGGTGTCGTGGTTAGCATGGTCGCCTCACAACAAGAAGGTCCCAAGTTTGATTCTCGGGACGGGGATCTTTCTGTATGGAGTTTGCATGTTCTCCCAGCGATTGCATTGATTTCCTCCAAGTACTCTGGTTTCCTCCAACAGTCCAAAAACATGCAGGTTAGGTCGATTGGTGATTCTAAATTGTCGATAAGAGTGAATGTGTGTGTGTGAGTGGTTGTTTTTCTTGTGTTGCCCGGTGAGGGACTGGCCACCCTTCCAGGGTGTACCCCTGCCTCTCGCCCAATGTGCGCAGGAATAGGCACCAGCAGACCCCTGTGACACTGAATTAGGGAATAAGCAGGTAAGAAAATGAATTAATGATTGAATTACACTACCTGGTGCCTGGTTCCATGCTATCTTTACCTTTGGGCATCTGTTTGAAATGCTCTGGTATTTCGAAATGAATTGGCTTACAGGTAAAATGTAGGTTTTTACCAATTCCTGTGTTATAGGGATAGGCTCTGGGATAGGCTCCAGCAGACCTCTGTGAACCCGAATTAGTGAAGAAGCAAGATCGAAGATGAATGAATAAATGTTAGTCTTGTCTAAGTATAAACTCTTAGCTTTGACAAATGGTTAAAAGAAGAATAAAACATTTCCAAATGTCCCAAAAAATAATCTTTTGGGTTTTGGATAACAGTATCTTAACTTAAATCGTAAAAGCTTATGTCTAGCTTCAATACACCACTCTTTTCACTTTGCTGATTATTATCCAATAACAGTTACAGTTACAGTTAGGCATTTAGCAGACGCTGTGTGTTTTATTTTTATATGAGTTGTGGATTGGATATGTCAAGGAGAATGGTTAGCAGGCAGTTATAATGTCTTTTTTCCTTTTGTTTTTCAATTCTGCAACTAAAATGCCCTCACAGCATGTACAAAGCCCGGAAAGAAGAGACATACTGAAATATTTAGTGAAATTAGAATATTTATTTCAATCCAATGACATACCATTATGTGCTTTTGCATTGAATGCTTATATCACTCAATTATCATAAAGATAATTTGGCCTCAAATTATGGGAGAAAATTTACCTCAGGAGAGATCTGTGGTTGGGGCTCGTGTGCAAGCGTCTGGTGGCTGGGTCTTACCCCACGGGGCCCAGCCGGACTCAACCCTCCCGTAGACTCACCACCCGATGAGGGACTGTGTGGGGCTGGTGCATTTTGGATTGGGTGGCGGTCAAAGACAGGGTCCTCAATGGCCGATCCCTGGACACAGAATTTGACTCTAGGGACATGGAATGTCACCTCACTGGAGAGGAAAGAGTCTGAGATTGTGCAGGAGATAGAAAGGTACAGACTGGATATAGTTGGGCTCACTTCTACGCACATTTTGGGCTCTGAAATCAAACTTTTTGAGAGAGGCTAAACTCCATTATTCCTGAGTTTCCCGCAGTGAGAGGTGGGTGGCTGATGTGGGCATGCTCATAGCCCCCCAGCTTAGCCGGCATGAGTTGGAGTTCACCCCAGTGAATGAGAGGGCTGCTTCCCTGTGCCTTCGGGTTGAGAATAGGTCTCTCACTGTTGTTGTGTGCTAGTCACAGTTTGTCCAGAATAAATACCATGTTTGAGCATAATGATGTCCATCAGTTCACACCCTAGGCCCAGAGGTCAATGATTGACTTTGTAGTTTTATCTGATCACCGTATCTGATGCCAGGGGAGGAAGCTAGACGGGCTTGGCAGGCCCAAACACATTGTGAGGGTCTGCTGGGAACATTTGACTGGGTCCTCTGTTAGAAGGAACTTCAAATCCTACCTCCGGCAGAGCTACGACCGGATCCTGAGGGAGGCTGGAGACATTGAGTTTGATTGGACCATGTTCTCCACCACCATTGTAGATGCGGCCGCTCTGAGCGGTGGCCTGTTGAGCTAAAGAAGGAGTCCTATCGAGCCTGGTCGGCTTGTGGGACCCCTGAAGCAGCTAAGGGTTACCGGCAGGCCAAACAGGTCTGGGAGGAGTTTAATGAGGTCATGAGGAATGACTATCAGTTGGCCTCAAAGAGATTCTGGCAAACTGTCTGACGACTCAGGAGAGGAAAGCAGTGCCTGGCCAACACTGTTTACAGTGGTAGTGGAAATCTACTGACTTCATTGTTGGGCGGTAGAAGGAATACTTTGAAGATCTCCTCAATAACATTGAGGAAGACAAGACAGGGGGCTCAGATGTGGACTTGTTTATCACTCAAGCTGAAGTCTGTGAGGTAGTTAAAAAGTTCCTTGGTGGTAAGGCACCAGGGGTGGATGAAATACACCCAGAGTACCTCAAGTCTCTGGATGTTGTTGGGCTTTCTTGGCTGACACACTTCTGCAGAATCGCATGGTGGCTGGGAACAGTACAAGGAGGGAGTCAGGTTTGTGGATGTTGTCCTGTTGGCTCCATAAAGCCAAAACCTTCAGCATGCACTGGAGCGGATTGCAGCTGATTGTAAAATGGTTGGGATAAGAATCAGCACCTTCAAACCTGAGACCGTAATTCTCATTCGGAAAAGGATGGCTTGCCTTAAGTATCTTGGAGTATTGTTCACGAGTAAGGAAAGAATGGAACGGGAGATTGACATAAGAATTGGTGCATCTTCTGCAGTAATGCAGTCAATGTACCGATCAGTATCTCTATTTACAATCTATAGTCAATCAACGGTCCTACTGTTACCTATGGCCATAATCTTTGGGTCATGAGGGAAGGGATAAGATCCTAGATCCAAGCGGCCAAAATGAGTTTCCTCTGCAAGGTGGATGGGTGCTCCTTTATAGACATCTTGTCTCTTGGTTTCGATCTGTCTCGGATGCCTCCTAGACTCCTTTCAGGAGGGGCGTTTCGGGCATGTCCCAGCGGGAGGAGGCCCAGAGGAAGACCTAGGACTCGCTGGATGGACTATGTCTCTCGATTGGCCTGAGCCTCATGTCTCATGAGGCTTGTGAATAATAGCATATAGAGGTGAGGGAAGGAAAAGCTGAAGGTGAACAGCATTAATTTGCTTTTAAAATTATGGGAGATTCCCGCGCACTAGAGATAATTTGCCATTCATGTCAGTGACTTCACTTTATTATAGATTACTCTGAAAGAAATTCCCAAAAAGCTCATTTACACCATGATATAGAGAATAATTTTAAAATTGTAGACATATCCTGTGATAAATTCTTTTTGCTGTTAAGCCTGGTCAGCTGCTTATGACATAGTGCATGTGTAGGCTGGTAATAGTTTACAAAGCAGCGTGCATAAAACCATGCAGGACCTCACTGGAAATTACAGCTTACCATTATGAGTGCTATTAGATTTATAGAAATGTCTGGAATATAATGACACTTTGAATAAAAATATTGCCATCCTCGTAGAAAGGATGACAAAAGAAAACCTCTCTCTCTCTAAAAATAAGACACCATAATACGCAAAAATAATTACAATTAGAATATAAGATAAAAAATTACAAAATAAACACATGAATAGAAAAAAGTTACGCCCTAAAACTTTTCTAAATAGTGCTGTGGCGGATGTGAGAAACAAATCAGTTTTTTCCAGCCTTCAACATTTGTGCTCATTCTTTGAAGATATTTTATATTAATCCTTCTATGTATCCGGCATGGTGGTAGTGGTTAGCACAGTCGCCTCACAACAAGAAGGTTCCCGGGTTGATTCCCAGCTCGGGGACCATTCTGTGCAGAGTTTACACGTGTTTGTGATGCTCAGGTGACCACAAACTTTTGGCAGTATAGTATTTGTAGGTTGCAGAATTTTATATTTCATTCAGTGGAACAAACACACCTAAACAATGTTTCAGCATGACAATTCCTCTGTGCACAATTCATCTGTAACTTCTGGGTTTTATTTACTACCAACCATCATCACTATCCTATACACCTCTTTACTCATACCCACTAACTTTATCCACATTTATTATATCCATATAGCTCCACTTCCCGCCATATAGCCGTTCTCTCTTTGCTTCAAGTTTGGCAGCAGCATTTTCAACATCCTCCTACCTATATTTTAATAATACCTCAATTTGGCCGCTCTGACCTTGTTTCTGGAATGTCTAACATGAGCCTCATTATGTCTCTACTGCAGTTTTAACAAACAAAAAGTATATCGAAAAAGGGGTGTATATATGGGAACATTTGATCACTCAAGCATAATCTGGTCATCTCCTACTTCCATTAAACTTTAAATCAATGCGTTTGTCTTATTTTTTTAAATTTGTTCTATGTTTTATGAGCTAGGCTTTATGCTGTTTGTAGATTTCTCATCTGTACAGTAAGTTGCACGGTAGATGCATCAAGGTTTTAGAGTGGCTACAAACAATTGAAAGTTGACACCAGTGTCAGCTCTTCGCATTGCATGATAAAGGATCCATGTTCATATAAAATGGGTATTGTAGAAAAAGGAAAAAATCCTGGTCTCTGAAGGGTGCTATTAAATACAAATAGTTAAAAACCTTCGCACTCCAAAAAAGCTTGGTACGCCAAAATAAATCCATGCATTTTTTTCATAGGTCCCTCTAAGAACAATAATAGCAAACAAACAAAACTTATTCATTAAGCAAGGTAAACCACCATCTCACTTTCCACCACAAATTACCTAACAATGGTTCAGAATTGAATTAGTCTTAATACTCTAAATGTGGTTTGGTTATCAAGTGATTCTAATGAGCATGGCATAACATGAACCAACAAAACATGGCATGACATGACATGAACAGACAATATATATCACATGACATGACCATTGCCACAGACTCAACAGACAGTGATACACAGGCAGTCCATGAACACACAAGCCAAAAAAATAACTATATATTAACTAAACTAAGATATAACACAATAAATAAACCGGAGACAAATGAACACAAAACCAAATGAGAACATCCCACATGTCAAGGAACACAAGAGGAACAAAGATTTCATAACACAGAACAGGTCTGGAAGTAAAGAAAGGAATGACCAGAAACAGGACAGAGAAGTGAAGAAATGTATGAATGAAACACAAAACATAAACAATAAAAATATGAAACCTGGAAAGCACTACCGTGGGAAGTGGTAGCCTAGTGGTTAAGGTGTTGGAATAATACCAGAAAGACTGGGGTTCGAATCCTGCCTCCACCAAGCAACCCGTGTGGGCCCTTGAGCAAGGCACTTCACCCACAATTGCTCAGTTGTAAAAAAAGAGACCAAATATAAGTCTACACATTTTGGCCAAATGCCAAAACTGTAACTGTAACCTTACAATGTCAAATATTACAATGCTTTTTGGATTACAGAATCTGTTCAATGTCTAATTCATTCATTCATTCATCTTCTCACCTGCTTATTATCTAATGTGGGGTCACAGGGGTTCTATTAAAGTGCACATAGGGCGAGAGGCAGGGGTACACCCTGGACAGTTCATCAGTCCATCGCAGAGCACACATAGACGAACAACCACTCACACACACATTCACCTCCATGGGCAATTTTGACTTACCAATCAAACTAATGTGCATGTTTTTGGATGGTGGGAGGAAACCAGACTACCCAGAGGAAAACCCACACAAGTGCGGGAAACATGCACATTCTGGAGAGGAAGATACCCAGCCCGGGAATCAAACCTGGGCATGCTAAACACTACACCACCGTGCAGCCAACAAGAGGCTAATTAATGGGAGAAAAACCTATGGAGCATAGTTGAGGCAAATCCAAATGAGCACAATGACACCTCATTAACAAAATGTAGTTTGGTGGGAATACCCAACTGAACAAACAGATTTCCATGTGGATGGGATGGAAAGCTTGTGTCTCTGGACTACTTGCACTCAGTTTAAGCCAGTCCTTTGACAAATGATTCAAAGGGCGGCACACTTATTTATGCTTAATTGATTAGATAGGAGACATTCAAAATCCCTGATTAGTTTAACTAAAAAGAGTCTGAAGCATGCATGCCAAGGCTTTAGAGAGAGAGAGAGAGAGAGAGAGAGAGAGAGAGAGAGAGAGAGAGAGAGAGAGAGAGAGAGAGAGAGAGAGA
>JAOTRA010000029.1:8443906-8458060 GCA_026260255.1 Pseudolaguvia tuberculata
AGAGAGAGAGAGAGAGAGAGAGAGAGAGAGAGAGAGAGAGAGAGAGAGAGAGAACCTAAGCTTGGTAAAACAGTCACTGAGGTTAAACAGAGCTTAAATCCAACTAATTGATATCAGAATAACAAAAGAAGAAAAATGACTTCAGTTTGTATGCAATGAATCATACAATATAGGCAGGTTCACAGCTGTAATTCCACCGGTTAGCAATCCTTTTGTCTGTTCATTAGCAAGGGTCAAAATGAAAAGAGACCTTCTGTGCGGTGACTCTATAAATGCGCTCTGTGCACTGTGCTCAAGAAAAAGGAGCAGACGTCACACTAACATGTTATATATAATTAATAGATGTGATAGGGATGCTGAAATCCCATGCCAAAAAGAGTAGCATTAAAAGGAATGTGTGCTGAATGTTTATGTCAAAAAAAGACAAATGGTGATTTATGGCTAAGACCTACAGTAGATATGCCAGTATCTATATGATTTATTTAATATTTAATTTCAACCCAATTTAATGATAAGTCTAATTTGCAAACATTTACTACGCACGGTTTATTTTGCGTTGGCACAATTGTATTCTATTTATTATTATTTATTATTATTATTTATTTATTCATTCATTTTTTGACTGATGCCTGTAGAACATCTGCAGTTTACATCATGCTGCTGCAATTTTGGCCGCCACTTCAAATATGACTGCCAAAGAACATTACCGAGATACCAGGAATATCTCCATGGTGACATGGACAAGGCTGGAAGGCATTCAGCAAGCTGCTTGTGCAAATAATACTAATTCTCTTTAAAGCATAACTAAATCAGAAATAGAAGTCACAGTGAGATGATGTTCCACATCATGTTTAGTGTTGTGGAAAATATAAGGTTGATATCCGAATCAACACTAGGTGTGTTGGCGTTTGGAATCACTGTATTAAACTTTTCACTATTTGGAAACTGTAGCCCTTTTCCCTAAATCCAATGGCCAAGTTTTTGATTGAAAGACCAGGAAGACCTAGGCACAAGCCACACCACTGTCAGCCTGTCATTGTTGGGTCCCTGAGCAAGACAAAAGTTTAGGCTGCACGTTTAGATTGCATTTTATTTTAGGTTCAATAAAAGGTTTATTTTAGGTTCAATACATTTCTGTAGATCTTAGACACCCCAGCAATGAGATTTTGTGTTTGTGTCTGTCTTCCAAAATTATGCATAATAGCTATGAAAGTCATGTACAGTTATGTGACCCAAATCCTGCTGCATTTAGCTTTATGATACAGTACTCAATCTCTGCAGGACTACTCTTATGGGGCTGGAGAAAGTTCATTGTATTATCCAGTATAAATCATTATAAATTTTTCTTCTTAATTACATGGCACCCAGACACCCACTCTCTTCCTGTTCCCATGTTAAAAACAGACAAATCAATGTGTGCTTTTCTGGATTTTAGGCCAGAAATATGTTTGGATTGGACAGAATCACACTTCACACCATCTCACTTTCAGTTGGTGATGGAAAGATTGTAAGGTAGTCCCACCAAGCTCGGATGACCGCCAATGCCAGGTTCAGCATGACCATACCCAAGGTGGGAGGGGTCAAATCCTTGTCCATCTGCTATCCAAATTTTTGGCATAAGCATAATGGCTAGTGGTAGGCATTTTTGCCAAACTCAGTGATGACAGTAATGTTAACCCTGTGCTGTAACAAGCAAAAAGTTAAGCCAAAACTGGAAAAGTAGGTCATGGTCATCAGGTCAATTTCCCAAAGAGGTATACATTCATGTCGGGCAAGTGATAGGGTTTATGTCAAGTCACGACCACTTCATAAGTGCTAAGTGTTTTCACGCCTAAATAGAACACCTGTAATTAAAAGGATTTTTTTTTCTAGACTGACCTACAGAGAATAAACCAACAGGAATGAGTCACTGAAAAGAGGACAAATCACATAATATAAGACATTATCACGTAATTAAACTATGTTCTGGCAATTGAAACTTTTTATCACCTAATGTATAGTCTTTGAAATAGAATTGCCATGGCTACTGAAAACCCTGGGTGACCAAGTAGCCTGGCCTCGTAGACATCTGTTAATCATCTTCACTGGCCTAGCAGTTGGCCAATGTGTCAAGCAGCAATTATGTATACTTAGTGTTGTCTCCAGCCTCTCCACTTTATTCCTTTTGCTGATTCTGTCTCTTTCATGCCAGCAAGCATCTCTCAAAGTAGCTCCTTCCTTTCGTTGTCTCTTGCTCACTCTCTCTCTCTTCTAGTCCTTCTTTATATAATCACTAAGCCTATAAAAAAGCTGTTCATTATCTCCCTTTCATTGGGGATGCATCAGCGAAGAAAATAAAAACAGTCTTAGTGCCACATAATAAGACATTCCTATAATATGAATCAAGTATTTAGCTGTAACACCTCAGTTGTTGGGCTGAGTGACACACTGAATTACACAATTATTTTCTTTTCATATTGGTTTGTCCAGATCATAGATGCTAATGGAAAGAGATGAGATGTAGATTAAGTTTTGGTAGATGAGATGAAACCGGAAAATCTTTTGCATACCTTTATTACCTCTATCCAGCTTTGTGGTTTTATGAGGATTTGACAACAATGTGGGGATTCCCATATTTCACAGGCAATGTATATGTATATACTGTGATGGCTGGGGATTAGCTGGATCCATGAATGCAGACACAGTTCTAAATAGTCCAGATCTTTTATTATACAGGGATTGGGAAATAGGCAGACAAATCCAAATCAATGTCACAAAGGCGTAAATGTTAACAGATCCAAGGTCGACACCAGAAGCTAGAGGGGCAATCACAAACAAATCCAAATCGTGTTCCAAAAGGGGTTAAACGTTAAACAAGTCCAAACTCAAAAGCAAGAAATCCAAAAACTAGAGTAATTCAAGAACGTTCGGTAAGGTTAACAAACAATACTTCACATGGACTGAATAGTGGCAAGGCCTTATATAGGGTGGTCACACCCAATTACCCAACACCGGAAGTTAATGCTAGAACTCGGGTGATGGCTCCCTCCTGTGGCGATCAGCCCGAATTGTCCTCCTTAAAGATATAAACCAAACAGTATTCCTACTTTTACATTAGGTAAGTGATAGCTCAGTTGTGATGGAAATAACTTGCAAAATGATGATACTAAGTTTATCTATTATTAGCAAATTAAATACAATTTTAGTTTGGTTCAGGCGCTGAGGTCATATACTGTTTGTCAGAATCACACGTATGCAGTACCACCAGCTCATCTGTTCTCAAATTGGATGTGTCTGAAACAAACTGTTCTCAGATCACTGTACTGTCATCCAAGCACTGCTGAAATGACTCTTAACTTGAAAACGAAAATCACTCTTGTAGTGTACGCATCTGAAATGCTGCACGCTGTCTATCAACAGTTCTCTTTCCACAAGTGTAGTCAGTGTACCGTGAAGTAACTGAATAGCTCTGAAGTATCGGTTTATTTGAAGTGAGACAAGGTGTCTGGCATGTAAATAAATACAAATTAAATAATTGTTATAATTTGTGGATTAGTGCTCATAGACAAACCATTTCAAACAATTCATTCCAATTTGTTGAAGCGACTGTTGACCCTGTGAAGAAACGGTTAATGGCTATATCTCAGTGGGTAAGATGTTGGTCTACCAAACAGAAGGCTGAGACTACCATGAGTCACTGCTGGACCCTTGAGCAAGGCCTTCATAAATTTGCTTAAATAAATGTAAGTTGCTTTTGATAAAGGAATATGCTGTGATTAATTTGTAGAATTGTATGTGTTAATCCAGGAATTTTGTCAGTAAATTGTTCCAGAATCAATGAATTATCAGTCTCATAAGCAATAAAATTCACTGGACAAAAAGTATCCTAAAATTGGATTGAAGTGTGTTTAGTTGACACAAACGACATTTATCCAAGATCCAGAAATAATCACATCCACCATAATCCTAACAGCTTTTTAAAATAAAAAAATATGTAATACTTAATACAAAACTCATGCTTATTTTAGTGTTTAAAGTATACAAAAGGCAGGATGACATATTGGATATAAATTGGATGACAGAGGTTGTCAAGTGCATTAACCAAACCAAATAGGAAACAATTATCTACTACATAATTGTGTTTAAATTCATGCTCTTGCCATCAATTTCAATTATAAATTATTCTATTTCAAAATAAGTCTTACTTGAATAGATTTATATTAGATGTAAATTTAGCATTGAGTATAGAAATGTGAATATTAAAGTCTCAAGACTATCCATGGTGAAGTTTGTTTATAGCATAACATCTTTAAAATTCTGTTTGAAAAAATTAAAAATGTAAAAGAATTGTGTGAGAGACAGTAAGGACTTATGGTATAGAGTTATTGCTTTGGAAACCAGCAAGACCCCGGTTCAATCCCCACCACTACCAAGGAAGACCAGGAAGACCTGGGTTCAAGCCCCACCACCGCTTGGTCTTGGTCCATGATCAAGACCTTTCTGGATCAGGGGCGCTGTTTCATAGTGGACCCTGCTCTCTAACCCCAACCTTCTAAGTTGGGATTTGTGAAGAAAAACATTTCACTCTATGTTGTATAGTGTATAATCATGTATGTCACAAATAAAATTGGAAATAAGATAATCATACTTATTTTCTGTAATTATCCAAAAGGCAATAAAATTCCTATTGGCTTCCTCCTCAATATTTCAGGTTATTCCAGCACAGGAAAAACATCAGAAAAATGGCCTTTAATATTATTTGGACAGAAATAAGTGTGAAGGACAAGCCACGAATTAAAGCCTCCCTTCATGTCAACAGACCAGGGCAAAGAAAAAGCCTTTTTTATAGTTTTCATGTGAATCTTTGGTACTATTTAATAGGTTTGTTAAGATTTAAATGATTTGTCTTTAACTTCTCTTCTTCGCCTCTAGAGTGTCTAAAAATAGCCTTAATGTATTAAGACAGTCCACTTAAGATGGAGTCGAGTTTGACCACTCGTTGACAGGCTGTCAGACATGTCTGATGTTTTTTTTTCTAGCACTTCAGCAGAGTCTTTACTCTTGACTCTACTAGTCAACCAGAAAAGGACATGAGCATTCTGACACATTTGGGGTTAGTAGACTGAAAATTGTGTTTTTGCAGTATAGCACATTAACACATTTTCATGCCAACATGCCAAAGTGCTGTGGGAAGTGTATTTATTTTTAATTTTTTTGGGTGAAGTTAAGTTGTGAAGAACTGCAAGGCATAAATAAAGAAAGAAATTAATTACTAATAGAAAAAGGTTGAAAATCTGATTACTTGTTCCAGCAGTAATGGATTGTTATTTATGTTCGCCTGAATACCTAGTTATGAGTGATAATCTTGTTGTTTAAATTGAGTGGTACAAATAGTATTTTCAGAAAGAGATAAGACTTTAAAAAATCTATTCTACTCTTGAATAACAAAGGGAGTTCAAAGCTAAGCAGCTGTGTGAGAAGATGATGAAAAAAATCTAATATTCTTAGTACACATTTAGTCAGACAGCTGAAAAGACACAAATACTAATTACTCTATTGTTGATTATGAAGGTATGATATAATATATAATTATGAGTAAACTGATTTGCGGACATATGTTTACAATTGACATCCTTACAATTGTACAATTGTATGTTTACAATTGTCCTTAATAGTACTATAGGGAAATGTATACTGGTCGCCATTATTTAGCATTTTTTATTGTAGTTGTATAGTTTATTTAGATTACACAGGATGAAGAACATGCACTTTATGAAAAACCTCTATTATTCGAATTTGCTCTGATTTCTTTGTAAGCCTCTTTGCAAGTCTTACGTTTTGGTAGACACTCTTATCAAGAGTGACTTACATTGATCTCTTTTATACAACTGAACAAAACCTTGGTGGTCCACAAACATCATACAAGAATGCTTGATTTAGTAGTATTTTATATGTGGATATAAAATCTATTGAAGCTATCCTTTTTGACTGTCACAGCAGCAAATAAGAAAAGATTTTCTATTTTGCGCAGAGGAGAACTGATTGGAATAAATTCTACACTAGATATAAAGATATATATGGACAGCATTTCATATATTCATTCATTTATATATTAATATAAAAAACATTAATGAATTTGTAGATAATATAAATGCATAAATATAGTTTGAAATATTCTATAATTAAACTATAATCTATATGCGTGGCTTATGTAACACCCAGTTCCTAGAAGATTGCTTTATTATTCATATGTCAGCTTCTTCAACTGACTTGACTTAAGATACCTGAATTACGAATCCGTACAGAGACCGATAATGGCTTACCTTATGGGGACAAGTAGCAGGAACTGCAGTCAATGTCTTGTCTGGAGTATGGTTCTGGTTCTGTAAAAAAAAGAAATGTAAAATCATACTCCAACCTACCTATAAAAAGGTATAACAGCTTAGATTACGAAGCAAGGAGATGACCTACTGCCTGCACAGAAATTCTAAAGTAGAAAGAAATTATGCGCCAAAAGGTTAATCTCTTAAAATAAAATACAGGAAGCCAAGATGCTGTTTTTCGTCTCACATTAATGACTCTACTAATAACTGCAAAATTTCCTCACAACATATGCAATAACTCCAAAACGTGATTTCATTAGGCAATTACCATTTTGTAAATATGCCTCTACATCAGACAGATACATGAAATGCGACACTAAAAAGGTTACGCTTAGCTTAGCCAACAAGGCAACAACAGATGGTCCTGCTGTTTGTGATTATGCAGAATACAAGGCCTCGACACACCAAAGGCGACACACAAAAAGAACCTTATTTCAGGTGACCTCACAGGTGGGAGAAAAAACATCTAAAATGAAAAAAATAAAATAAAATAAGTGTGCGCTGGCCTCAAACTTCCTCAACTACTTCAGAGAGGCCCAGTTGATTCCATTCAGAAGCCGGCAGTCACTTCTTCATATCCAATTATCTTCCTGTGGCACAGCTAATGCACCTTGACACTATTAATGGCTTCCTTATGGTATCACCAAGAGAGATGAAACATTGAACTGTCCAAGATTCAACATGTATATTTCATTAGCACTTAGGGAAGTCAGCATGAAGCATGGGGTAACCTAGCTTCACACCCACAGATTCAAAAAAACAGCAGCACTCAGAAGACTCATTTAAACACAGAACAGAAAAATTTTGCTTAGTTTTTGCACCTGCTACTCCAAGACTGCAAGAAAGTGCAAAAACTATTATCTAGCTTATTTCATTTCAGTGACCAAACACTAATTACCTGGCACCTAGATGCCTCCGTATGTTTACTTGTGGCAACAGCTTCTCTTTTAATGAGTGCGTTTCAAGCAATATGTGTCATCATAACCTGAACAGCTTCAACATAGGTAGTGGATAAGAAAAGGCTAATGACGTACACCTTCTCACAGACACAAGGGCAGCCCGGAGGACATGTTTATTTCGGAGTGCCACTGTCAGCATCTTTCATACTGACCTGTACAGCTCTGAAGTAAGCATATGTCTGATGCCTATATCCATTTACTCAACAAGCAACCTGATTTCATAACATGGCATGTGATGTAGTACTGGCACATGTTGTGGTGTAGATTATATAAAATATCAAAAAGAATTTTGATGACAGAAAAAACAATCAGGTTGATCCTAGGTAAGTAACATTTTTTTTTTAAAAATTGAAGGTTAAGGTGATTTAATGGGTGTTTACTAACACCACTATCACTGCTAGACCAAGGGGGTCAGCCAAAATAATATTTCCAATCACCAGATAAAGATAGCTAACATAATGTACACATTTTATTTCAATTCTCTAACTCATCATTTATGGTATTCTTTAAACTGTAAAAAAAGATGAACAAGGCAAATTATACATGCTGTGACTGATCAGAACGATTCATTTCAGTATTCCTTGTAGCAAAATTAAAATGTACACTTACTCGATCTATTTAAAAAACTCTATTAATGCATCCCAATCCTAAAAGGTTCTATGTGTGTGTGTACAGTTGCTTTTTTGCTCTGTAGCATCATGAGAGTGGTGGCTTAATGGATAAAGTGTTGGGCTGATACGAGAAAGACCGGGTTTTGATTCCCACCTCCACAAAGCAACAACTGTGGCCCTTGAGCAAGGCCTTTAAAATCTAATTCACTGTAAATATGAGTGCCTGCCAAATGCTGTAAGTGTAAATGTAAATCTCGGTCATCTTATGAATCATTAATAAAGTGGGTTTTTGATTAGGATTATGATTCTCCCCACTGACACAGAAATCTCTGTGGTCAAAGAATTCATGTTAATACCTTCCTTTTCATTGCCCATACAGTAGATCGTGTACCCATGGGTAATTACTCCTCATGACAGGTACGGCATTGTATTATATAGTGCATGGTATTAACTTGCTCTATATTTTTAAATAATACATGGCCCTATTAGGATATGACACAGCCAACACACTCACATTTATATTCATCTTCCTTAGTGAGGTTTCTTTGAACCGCAAACGTAATTATTTGAGCCTACACTGACCCGTTGTGTTCGGTGCCCTGGCCTTCATCTGATATGCAGCGTAAATCAACGGCGCACTAAAAAGTTTGGGTGATGCAAATTCTAACTAGGCAGGTCAAAGCTGACATCTCAATGGATGTCCTTTATTTTGGAGAGTTGTTAACTCTGTTAACTGAGAATAGAAGTGTGGTGTGAGAATGCTTCAGATTTTCGGGGGTTAAGGGCGAATATTTTCCATCCTGTCAGCACACTCCATTATTCATGCTGTGCCTGTGAACTACAGCAAACTGGCAAGTGAATTCGAACATAGAAAACGGAAAACAAGAACACAGGAATTGGCTGATAGTGTTTCCATTTCGTATTTAGGCAATTTAATATTAAATTAAGTTTAATGTTTAATATCTTCTTATTATTATTATTTTCTTGACTATTTCATATATTAATATTTGCACATCCTTTTACAAGCACAAATGTTTTTATATTTACAGTGTAATAAATTAGTTTAGTTTGTAAAGTGCAGTTTGTAAAAATGGCAAAACAATAAACATCGACATAACCTTAAATACAAGCAGTACAATACAACATTCACTAACTTGTTCATCTTCTATCCCGCTTATTCCCTAATTCGAGGTTACTGGGTGAACGACCACACACGTGTACCTAATGTACATATTTTTGGATTGTGGGAGGAAATCGAAATACCAGGAGAAAACCCTCGCAAGTGCAGGGAGAACATGAAAACTCTGCACAAAAAGATCTCTCTGGAATCAATCCCAGGACCTTCTAGTTGTGATAAAACCTTGCTAAGCACTACTCCACCACGCCGCCACTTTACAATATTTTTTGTGTATTATTTTAGAAGTATATATATCATGTACAATATCATGGATCTGACAAATACAATTCGTTTGAATCTGTAGAAATGTGTCATATATTTATTGATAATTAAAATTGAAAGGAGACTTTTCATTAAAACGGAAGAATAAAATTATGTGTATATAAAATACACAAACTCCATCACCATTCCACGCTAGCTTGTTTCACAGTTTACTCTGCTCTTACTATACCCTGGTTTAAGTCTCATCCTTGACTATACATAATCCACTGTTTTTCAGCGAACACTTGTGAATGCTTTGTTAACGATCTTATTTTCCTATTTGAAGTGGGAATAACCATGAGTGGATACGTAAGCAAATCTACAGTAAATAAAGGAAAAAGGGTTTGATCTACCGTTCCATTGCTTTCTTTATAGCTTAGTTGTTAGGCATTAATAGGTTTCCATAACACTTCTGTGTTATATATCTGTTGTTTCGTAGCCTCAGCTAACATTCAGTGATAACTTCTTACAAGAGTTTCCAAATGACTGGCAACATTTGACCAACTAGTAATAAGCAGTATTAGAAGTAATCTATGTTTAGTGATGCTTGTGAGAATACGGTTGTGTGTTTGTTTCCCAACAAGATAGTTTGCAAAAACAGAAACATACAACCATAAAAGTTCAGAAAATCACTAGAGAGGAGAGATATAAAGAATCCTCCTCCCATTCTGAAGTAGAACAAAAGAAAACACCTGTTTTTGCTTATAGTATTGTTGAAGATGTATAAGCTGTTTCGAAGGGTTACTTCTAACCTGTTGCATACTGAGGACAACCTGTTTCATTGGGTTTGCTAGAGCCTATCCCAGCACACATAGGACGAGACAAAGGTACATCCTTGACTGGTCGCCAGAGCACACAACCTAATATACATGTTTTTAGACAGTGGGAGAAAACCGGAATACCTGGAGGAAATCCACACAAGCGCAGGGAGAACATGCAAGCTCAGAAAAATCTACCAAAGATTTACCAAAAACATTCAAAGGACATCATGGACATAAAGTGTTTGGTGAACTGGGATATTTATACGCTGCTGTTTCCCCACCCCACTCTTACGTGTTCAGGTTTGTTAATGGAGGCCCCAATGTACACACTGTCTTTTAGACAACAATAGAATTAACAATCAATCAGGTACGACCGGCCAGTTTCTTGCCCTTTTTACTCTTCCCTGTAGCTAATGCTTGATCACCATTGCAATAAGCTGTAACTAATAAACATTCTGTGTCACCCAGAGGAGAACTGGTTTTTTGTTGAGTCTGGTTCCTTTCAAAGTTTCTTTATACTACTATCTCTGGAAGTTTTTCCTTACATTATGTATACAGCTGCTTTGAGACAATGTCCATTTTTAAAAGCGCTATACAAATAAAAGTTGCGACAAGTAGTGGTAACTTGGCAGTGCTGCGATTCAAGCCCATAGACTTCTGGTTAGTAATCTAACACCTTAACCACTGAGCTATCACTTGCCCGAACAATTCTCTATCTAATCACAAAAGTTACAGCCACACTCTATAATGGTATAGAGGAGAATAAAACTGAAATAGGATTTACAAAGTCACATATGGTTATGATAGTCAAGTGTTCATACTTTTAGCCATTTAGCATAAGTGTAAAGCCAATATACTCAAAATTGTTCCAGAAGTACATGTTTATTGAATCTGCATTTTATTTTCATTAGGCAAAATGGTTTATTTGCTACCACGAACATGATTAGCTATTCTCATTCATTTAACAAGCTAGCTGTGCACCAGGGACACTCTACTGGTTTAAACTGTTCTCAGAAAATAAATCTGCTTTCATGTTTTCAAGAAAACAAAACAACTATTTTTTTCTACTATGAGCTAAATTACCAGGATGCATATACATGTTTATCTTCTGGCGCTTTACAGTGGCACACAAGTGGCAGGAGTAAATCTCCAAGCTGGACTGAACAAAAACCCTAATATCTGTGCCAGCTGCTTTGAAGATGGCTTCATGCTAACAGTGTGCCACTGCTACGAAACGGGGGATGTACTTTGAAATGACAGCGCATTAAAACCCGGAAAACCCCCTGCTCCTGGTGCGCTCATTTCCCAAGCAGTGTGAAGCTTTTTCTTTGAGACAGCACTACAGTGCATAGAAAACTCTCAATTAAGGCTTTGTAACAATTCTGAATTGCAAATTGAGAGAAAAAAATCTTTACAGAAGCTATACAGGAATAAGAGTATCAGAGTATAAGAGCTCAGAGTATGCTACCTGATGCTTCTGCCTGGATGGCTTGTCATTACTGCCTATGCATTTTCTTTCCATAGCCTACAGAAGTCTCCCTTCTGTGAGTCATGTGTTTAATAGTTCCAAGAAACAAATAAAACGAATAAAATCTGAAAGTTGAACTCATTAAACAAATAGCAACAGGGTTCAGAAGGACATACAGAAAAAGAAATAAAATTATATGATTTGGATACAGTGCAGTCAAAGTCTCACACTAGTTATGTGCTAATTTATGGGACACCACTGAGCTCTAAAAGTGTTTATTGTACTAGGTGCATGCTTCAATATTTTAACATGGCAGTTGCAGCTCTTGTTATAGCCATGTTCTTCTGCATGTAATTCTGTCTGGTTCAGTGAACACTATTGTGTGTGAATAAAAAAGTGGAATTAAATAGACAATTCACACAGCAGAGACTATTCCATTATTCCATCTCCAGCAGACCCTGTGACCCCGAAGGACGGAATAAGAGATAGAGATAGATAGAGATTTCACTTGGTTTCAGACATCGTGAGGAGACCTTAATGCTAACTAGTTTCAACCCAGTTTGTTTGCCACTTCCAGATCAGAGCCTACAAGCAATACCACTGTCCTATGTCTGTTGAATGTATAAGGTATTTTATTTAAATTATGTTTTGTCATGTTATTGGATAAAAATTGATTCTGCTGAAGATTATGTATGTGGCACAGTTACAGTTGTAGGGGGTGTACAATTTTTAAGGTTTAAAAAAATGTTTTTCACCCTCAGTAATTGGAACATCTCTCTCTCACTCACTCTCTCTCTCTCTGTAATGCCACACTGTGTTATTATATATTATGTTTTTCTATAATATTAGTGATTTTTGTAATTGTAAAATTACAGGGTGGTATTATGAAGTCCCCACTGAAAGCCTCAGCACCAAATGCATGGCCGGTCAATGTAACAAGCCGGGCTACGTCCCCCTACAGGCCTGTTTCCCTGTCCGTGTACTGATCTTTCGAGCTTTTGTTAAACCTACACTTCAATAAATAGGTTCCGCATCATGGACCCGGCTCTATACATTTACATGTACATTTGATGGTTTATTCTATTTCTTATACTGTATGCTCAACTATATATAGTTTCAGTACACGTATAAAGTGTAGTATATAAACCTGTATGTTTATATACTGCATATTATAATATCTCTAAATTTATACTTATTCTGTACATTCGCTTACAGTACGTATTTCCTGTTCATTTGTTTACTGTACATTTTTGCCATTGCTTTGAAACTATGTGCATATGTATCTAATCTAATCTACTAAAGATTGATTTAAAACATGACCGATTAGAGTTTGTTTTTTACTTAGGCTTTTGACTGGATATTCCAATCTACATTGTTCTGCTGGATATTTTGTTCTTAAGCTCTAATGGATAATGTACTTCTTTTTAACAAAGATAATCCCACTCTCTTTAACTTTTAACTAAACTCGACCATGATTTGAAGTCTCTACATATACGGTTACTAAAGCCTATCCCCAGGCACTAATGAGTTTGCTGTGTGTTTTAAAGGGATTAGCAGCATTAAGAAAATCACATTTCATTCTTTCAGCAGAACAAAACAAAGCTGTTCATAAAGAAAAAACCCAGCCCTGTTCATTTATTACTACTTTAAAGGAACTTTAATACATGAATATTTTATCACAACTAATGCAACCTAGCTGTGTGTAAGATACACATTCATTATGAAATCAGAGCAAAATTACAAAGACACACAGCACACTCTGTCTGTGCAACTATGGAAATGACAAATGAGCTAATCAATTTGTTATGCAACGCTGATGCTCTGTATTTTTTATTTCTGCGAAAGAAATAAAACCTCTCAAAAAACATGCTGTCATTAACAATGTTCACAACATGTCTTACTAGAAACATGGCTTAAATAAACCAAAACAAAAGCTTTAGCCTTTGACTTGACACAATGAGCCCTAGAGTAGCTTTTGGACGTAAAAGCCATTAATGGGAGGAGGTCTAAACATGGTTCCATAGCTTGTCTTCTATAATATACACCAGGTGGACCAGATTCAGCAACCTCTTAGATGACCCACTTTTAAAACAGACAAACAAGTAGCCTATTCAGTCATGGGTGGACGGAACGTGGCACATTTCTGGCAGGATGGCATCGCAAAGCCGCCTGGCTCAGTAATATTCTCACCACACACTGAGAGGCTTTGTGTGTTTCACTTCCTGGCTGATGCTCAAGCGCTTTGAATAAAAAAAAAAATCATTCTCATCACTTGCTGAATGCTTAATTAAAAAACGATATAAGATAGGATTATAGCTGTAAACTCTACTGCATGTAAATGATGAAGAAATTATTAAGGTCATGTGATGCCACTGGTTTTCTGATATTGAAGCAGAACCAGAAATAATAGCTAAACAGGTGTACTGTATATATATATATATATATACACATATATATACACACATATATATATATGTGTGTATATGTGTATATATATATGTGTGTATATATATACATACACACACATATATATATATGTGTGTGTGTGTATGTAT
>JAOTRA010000029.1:8469673-8485874 GCA_026260255.1 Pseudolaguvia tuberculata
GAAGACCAAAGAGGAGGTTTATGGATGTGGTGAAGGAAGATATGCAGGTAGTTGGGGTGAAAGAGGCAGATGTAGCGCACAGGGTGGGGTGGAGGGGAGTGATCCGCTGTGGCGACCCCTAATGGGAGCAGCCGAAAGGAGAAGAAGAAGATGTGTTGTTGCAGCACAGAGGCCTGCTATGTCCAGTATTACACGGCTATCAAACATGGCTGCCGCAAACTCATCTCATCATCATCAACATCATTATCTTCAAAATTCTAAACATACACACACTTGCAACTCATGAAGCCAATTGTAAGCCATGTATTTGCCTTTTGTTTCTTTACAAAAAAGTACAGTACATTCATCTCTATTCTTGTTCTTGTTGTCTATATAAAGGTATGTCTTATATGCTTTTATATTCATGGTTTTGGGATTTTTTTTATATTATTAATCTGTTTACTTTGAATTGGTCACAATCCTTTCACATTTCAATTTAGATTGTTTCAATTTAGAGTTTTTTATTTAGCTAATTAGTGAAGACAACCTCGAATCATCTACAGTCATTTCAACTGTCCTTTATGGTGATCAGTCTGATGCAGACTGTATGTTACTGCTCAATTTATGTGAAAAGAGTAACATTATGGCTTGGTTTTATTTTAAGTTTAGCGCGTTTGATATGCAGGCACACAAATGATGGTAATATCGTTAGGTGGGTATCTTTGTTTCCCACTACTATTGTAAGGCAGTGAACAAATGGCTTTGGAACAAATTCAAAGATCAAGTGCGGTCAATGGCATTAAAGAATTGGGATACCAATTTTTTGTGATGGTTGAATTATTTTGAATCATAAATGTCATTGTTAAATAATATAAAAGGATAAGTTAAATTATTTAACAGTGTGTTAACTCTATGATTTTTTTCTTTGTTTATTTTCTTGCAAGTATAACATGCATTATTTTTGTCAGAACAGGCCTCAGAGATCAGTATAATTACTTAAATAGCCAAAAATCTACCAGAGTAGCATTGGCAGCTATAAAATATGGTTTATTCGGATCCAAATGGTATTGCATGTTAAAATAAACCTCTAATAAAAAATTTCTCCTTTAAAAAATGGAGGCATTCTGTAATAAATTCAGCCTCTTTTTAGATCATACCAATTTATTTTCATAGATCATTTCAAAAAGGAACAATAAACCCTGAGTAATAACAACCTGAAGACATTTATTTGTATATTACTACAGCACTCAGCAGAGGACATGAATCCTTAATCCTTCCCAAAGATAATAACTATTTAGTTCTTTATCCCAGGCCAAGCTGTTTCAGTAAGAATAGCATGAGCAGGTGGAGCAGGTGCCTATGAACGTGAATAAACATATTCGAATTTTACGAATCATTGCAAAGATTATATTTGTATAAATATGTGAAAAAGAGGTGCTAACCTACACAATACTCAAATTGAACCTTGTGCAGCAACCCGTACATTCTTTTGCATTAATAAGTGTGCTCCTTGCTACCCTGTGTCCTGATGTCAGAGGTGCTTGGCTTGATTCATTTTCTTGACATTACTCAGTGTTGTAATTAAGAGCCCTGTGACAACGCCGCACTGATTGTTATCCGCATTTACGCAGCTAATAAGATTGTGTCAATTGTTATGCAAATCCATTGAAAAAACGAAGATAATCAAAACAGTGCAGGAGATGGCAAAGCAATGTGCAAGGAAATAAAATAGCCATATATTAAACAGCCATCAGAAAAGTAAATATGCTTCCACGGTGCCAAAAGCAGTATGTTTAGGTTCACTAACTAAAAGTTCTCTAAGCCCCTACATGTTTCCGCAGTGTAAAGACAATGAATTGGGCATGATTGATGAGTTTCTTGGTTTTCTTTTTCTAATCTTTTCTCCCTTTCCCATTCTCAGCCTTCCTGCTGCTTTGCCATATTCTCTATCATACTGTCTTTTTCTTTCTTCTTACCTACTCCCTTCCTGTCTCTCTTTATATCTAGCTCTTTTATTCTCCTGCATAGACACCAGGGTTTGACTGCTGTATGTGACCGAAAGCCGCTGGCGGCTAAAGAGGCGCATCCCTGACTGCCAGGCACTCTATGCCAGCTGCCGGCATTGGGCCATGCCTTTCTAACTTCTCCTTGCCCTGGGGAGCACCCAATAGGGGTGCAGAGAACAAGTGTTGCCCACCTCCACTCTACTGTCTGCAGGGAGGGAAGATTGGCGCCGCTGGCTGCACTGTCTGGGCCGCTGGAGTGCTCATTATGACTCTGTGGGGACTGGAGTCCAGGGCATTCAGTTTGTGGCCCAGCAGCTCATTATAACTGCCTTTGAGGCAGTGGAGCCAGCAAGGCAGAGCCTAGAGAGGAGATAGTAGAAAAGAGTTCTACCGGATTAAACTTAAATCAGAGCCACGTGGAGAGGTGAGAGCACCCTTTTCCACTTCAGCTGGTCTTATTTTTACTGGTGTAAAACACAACTTTCGTTTCTGCATGTAAAACATCTCTTCTGAATGTCAGTTACGTTTCCTTGACATTTACAACACAATGCATGGTTTCAATTATGCAGTTATTGCCTCAGCTCTCTGCGTCACCGCTAACTTATGTTGAAAGGTAAGCTTAATATTTATATTAGATTTTTACACTAACATACAGTTACAGTTACAGTTTGGCATTTAGCAGATGCTCTTATCCAGAGTGACTTACATTTGGTCTCTTTCTACAACTGAGGGTTAAGGGACTTGCTCAAGGTGGTTGCTTGGTGGAGGTAAAATTCAAACCCCGGTCTTTCTGGTCTTAGTCTAACACCTTAATCACTAGGCTACCACTTCCCCACATACAGATAACTTAAAATAGGAACTTACCCTTAAGCAGGAATAAACTAAATGAATGGAAATGTGTCAGAAATAAAGTTTTCTTCTTAATGTCAGATAGAAACATTAACTAAACAAAATTTCATAAATTTCACAAAATAAAAATCATTAAAAAATATTTAAACTATCCAAAAATCGATTACTGGGCTGGGAACGTTTCTGTGCAGAGTTTTCATGTTCTCCCCACGCTTTCCTCCAGGTACACCTTTGAAAAAAAATTACATTAGTTGATTGGTGATACTAAATTGCCCATATGAGTGAATGTGTGTGTGAGTGGGATAGGCTCCAGCAAACTTACGTGACCCCGAATTAGGGAATAAATGGGTAAGCAGATGAATGAATGAATGAATGAATGAAAAATATCTGAGCAAGCCCCTTAAACTTGATAAGAGCATCTGCCAAGCATGCCGAGCATGCTGTAAGTATTATTTTACATGTTTGTCATGTTTTTATTTTATTTTATGAAGATCAGCTACATGCTGGACAAACATGACTTTCTTAAATTATATATCACTATTATGTTTTAATAAAGACATTATTTTCCGTGCCTGCAAACATGACATTGTACATCACAGGATACAAAAGCAATTCTTATTTGTTGGAATGTAACAACCAGATTCTAGTCAAAGCTAGTATGGAATTCACAATGTCTGCCTGAAGTCATAACAGTAATTATCATATTGTTTGCTGCTATTAAAGACAGTAGGAAAAAAATCAAGTCTGCTTTCAGTCTTAGAATCAGAGATGCATATAATACAGTACCTTCAAAAACCTTGCCTAATTACAATAATAATAAAAAAATGATGAAACTTCAGTGCAGTGCTGTAGTGGTTAGCACGGTTGACTAACAAAAATAAGGTCCTGGGTTCGATTCCTGTGTTGGGGATCTTTCTGTGCAGAGTTTGCATTTTCTCCCCTGTGCGTGGGTTTCCTCTGGGTACTCCGGTTTCTTCCCACAATCCAAAAACATGCAGATTAGGTCGATTGGGTAATTTTAAGTTTTCCATAGGAATGAATGTGTGTGGTTGTTTGTCTGTGTTGCCCTGTGTTGGACTGGCGACCCATCCAGGGTGTACCCCTGCCTCTTGCCCTATGTGCGCTGGAATAGGCATCAGCAACGCCCCCCACCCATGACCCCGAATTAGGGAATAATGGAATAAGCGGGAAAGAAAATGATGTGAAACAAACTCTTTCAGTGTTTTTATTTAAGCAGATGAATAAAATTTATATGAATCACAATTCATCACATTGTGACAAAACTGTTTCCTAAAAAGCTGTCCTCACGTTGGCGTGTTATAATAACTGTGCGGTGATAGTAAGCAAAAGTTTCAAGCAGCTTTTGTTCTTTACTGGTCTTGTGCAGGCAGTTTGTACTGCTCAGAAGGGATTAATGAAAAGTGTGTGATGTGATTTGCATAACTGAATTGCCTTCCTTTTACAACTCCCCCTAGGTATTGAAACATTCTGAAACATTCTTTGAAAAAACTGTCAAGCGTCTGTCTTCTTACCAGGAAAACAAAGTACTTGCTACCCTCAGTCTGATGCACACTAAACACAGGATATGCTTCTTTACCTCAGAAAAGGTTCTCTGGCTTAAAATGAAATCAACCTCACATACAATTACCGTATATAAATGCATGCTCAATGCGGTCCACACAATGTATTTGTTCTAAAGAAGAAATACATTAAGGAAAGTTTTGGCATTATAATTAAAAACCTGGAGTTGAAGATGTTCCAATTTCTCCAGCATCAATTCATTAGCCTTTAGAGTTTGAACTCAGTGAGCAAAGCTTGTATTAAAGAGTCATTTAGGTTCAGATAGATAAATTTTTTTAGGGGTGGGGTTATATAGGGCAGTTTATTTTGAGCTATTATAGCAGGTGTTGGGTGGCGCAGTAGCGTAGTGGATAGCATGGATGCCTCACAGCAAGAAGGTTCCGGGCTTGAGTCCCGGAAATCTTTCTATGAGTTTGCATGTTCTCCCGTTGCTTGCGTGGGTTTTCTCAGGGTAGTCCGGTTTCCTCCCACAGTCCAAAAACATGCAGATTAGGTTGATTGGTGATTCTAAATTGCCCATAGGAGTGAATGTGTGTGTGAATGGTTGTTTGTCTATGTCTATTGCGCTGCGATAGACTGGCGACCCGTCCAGGGTGTAAACCTGCCTCTCACCCTATGTGAGCTGGGATAGGTACCAGCAGACCTCTGTGACCCCGAATTAGGGAATAAGCGGGTAAGAAGATGAATGAATGAATAAATGAATGAATAGCAGGTGTTACTAAAGATTATTATGTGCATTAATCTGTATTCAGTTTATTTTCATACAGAATTCATTAAAGATGCCGTTTAGGAGTTAACACAGATTCTGTGATACAGCCAGAGCACCAGTAGCTGTTTTTAACAGGATGAGTCCACTTTTTGGCATACATCTTGTGATCCAAGGTAGCGGCACAGCAGTAACATGCATTGGCCACTCTGGATCCAACTCTGGATCTGGGTGTTTTTTTAGCCTGGTTAAGGACACATGAACACCAGATACATTGATGTTCATTGTTGTTGCTGAAGTACAATAATCATGTAGCAGCCTACCTGCATGAGGATCAAAGTGTGCAAGAGCAAAGAGCATTCTCTGCTGTACATCGATGGATCCCGGTGGAGAGCACAAAATTCCGCCAGGTAAAAAAGCCCAGCAATATTTCCACTTCCTGCGAAGGCTGTAAAAAGCCGTCCATCCCCCATCCTGATTGTGTTGTACAGAGGGACCATCAAGAGCATTTTGAGCAGATGCCGCACTGTTTGGGGACTGTATGGCTTCAGACCACAAGACCCAGCACCGGCTCATCAACACACAGAAATTAACTACTTGAACCACACACTCGCGCACTCACATCACAACACCACACTAATGAACTCAAGTATACAGCCTGTTTAGCACGAAAACATTGAATACTATTTGCACTATTAATCTTGCTATTTACTGCACAATCCATCTTTATATTTAGCTTGTGTCACGGTTCCTCTCACCCACAACAAATGGTCGCCTTCTCCGACTTTCTACTTCCGGGTAAAGGTTCACAATTGCTGTATTTAAACCTGCACATTGCTAAAGTTTATCATGAAGTTTGTCTGTTTTCTTCTAATCTGCTTATGAACATTGTCTGAACTATTATAAAACTAGTTTCTGCAACATGGATCCGTCTCAGCAGCATCACTTACACCTTGCCATTTACTTGCACACTCTTTATATTCTGTTTGGTGTTTTAATTACTTGTATAGTGTTTCTTGTTTTGTAATGTCTGTCAGTCAGCAGCTGCACCTATCAGGTTCAAAACACTGATGCTTGCCTACAAAGCCAAGAACACCACTTTACTACCCTACCTCCAAACACTAATCACTCCGCACATAGCACCACGCTCCCTTATATCCACCAGCACTGCATGTCCTCCTAGGTCTCAAGGCCGGTCTTCCTCAAGACTTTTCTGTTCTGGCACCAAGATGGTGGAATATACTTCCCATAAATGTCAGAACAGCAGAGTCACTGGCTGTTTTCAAGAGACAAACCACTTCACTAAACACTTTGCCCTTGACACACACGGAAAAAAAAATGTTGCTCTATAATAGTTTTTGGAGTTTGCTAATTATTTCTGAATCAGTAGTGAAATTTTCTAAGATGTAACTATAAGCACTATTTGTATGTTGCTCAACTGTAACTGTATTGTAAGCATGTGATCTACACAGTGGGACATAAAAGTCTCAAAGTTTACCGCCGGTGGCCTGTCAGAGCAACACACTCTGTATACCTGACCCTTTCCTGGCAAAATTATTGTAATCATGAGTTTACATGCCATCAATATATATAGAAACAATCAATATGTCAGTCTACAACATATCTGATCAACCTGATTTCCAAACCTTTTCTGGACGGGATTATAGCATGGCACATTGTACAGCACTGGAAATGGTAATGAGAAAATGGTC
Organism: Pseudolaguvia tuberculata; assembly: GCA_026260255.1. NCBI lineage: Eukaryota > Metazoa > Chordata > Actinopteri > Siluriformes > Sisoridae > Pseudolaguvia > Pseudolaguvia tuberculata. The sequence continues at coordinate 8,476,507 of JAOTRA010000029.1, forward strand.
ATATGTAAATGTATTCTTCCTCAAGCATGTTTAACATGTCCTCATTATGTCCTCTTTTAGAATGCACTACAACTTCCCCAGGCATTATGTTCAAAGTCAGTCTTGCAGCTGAACTTCCGAGACCTAAGCCGAATGACCGGGACAACCCAAGCTGTTCAGAAAATCTAATGAAAAGGAATCACAGACCTTATTATTACTGATTAATGAGATTAATAAATAATAATATATTTTTTTTAATTCATCTTCTTACCCGCTTATTCCCTATTTCAGGGTTACGGGGGTCTGCTGGTGCCTATCCTAGCGCACATAGGGTGAGAGGCAGGAGCACATCCCTGGGCAACATATAGACTCACACACACATTCACACCTATGGACAATTTAAAATCATCAATTGACCTAATCTGCATGTTTTTGGACTGTGGGAAGAAACCGGAGCACCAAGCGCGGGGAGAACATGCAAACTCTGCACAGAAAGATCCCTGACCTGGGAATTGAACCTGGGACCTTCTTGTTGTGAATTGATGTGCTATCCACTACTCACTGCGCCGCCCACATTTCCAAAAGTTTGTGGACACATTATTTTAAACATCTTAGTGCAGATTTACTCATCATTTCTATTCTAGTAAGTCTTTCCACTACAATTTGCAGCTTGAATGTGGGATCTGTGTTTATGCGGATATAATATTGTTATTGAGAAAAGGTACTAACGTTAGGTAAGGAGGTTTGAGGTGCAGTCGATGTTCTAGTCTACTTCAAAAGTGTTAAGCTCAGGGCTTTGTGCAAAACACACTAGTCTATGTCATTGTGTTATTGTCTTCGTGTCCTATGTCACACCCAGATCCCAGAGAAACGTCTCATTTCAATATGTAGTGCTCTGGTGCTGTGTCAAATATGGTTAAAACTTCTTTGACTTTTCCCAACTAAGCATTTAGGGGTTAAAGGCTTTGCTCTGGGACCCAGCGGCAGCAAACTGATTTTGCTAGGAATTGAACTCCAGCCTTTGAATAAAGTCCAACATCTTAACCATTGGGTTACCGTTTACCATAGTGCAAAATTTTCTCTTTTGCTCAAATATTTTTGTAACATACACATATAAATTCAATCTACCATATATCTTTCCAAATTAAACATTTTAAACAAAATCTTGCTTATTTGTCACTCTTTGTGTAGACTGTAGTTGTAACTTGTTGTCTACATGCTATACCAAATGGAGGTTCAAAACAGGACCTCTATTTTTTTTCTACTCTTTCTTCAACCAGAAAACACAGATCAAAATGCACAAACCGTGAACGGTTCTCTTTTCTTTATCTCTTTATTCTCTCTGCACCGTGTTTTGCTGAAGTGCATGCTGTGTTTTGTTTTGCCTGCAGTTAGAAGGCAAAAGGTGACATGAAGTGTAGTTAAAAGATAAAAAAAGATGGGTTTTGACTTGCAAAAATAAATCATAAAGGTAACTTAAATTTATGGTCATGAATCAAGGGATGTGATACTCTGGAGACTGTTGTATAATATACACTTGTTATATAGTCTCTCTAGACTCTAGTATTATTTTGTTAATGATTCTAATTTAATATAATTCAAATTATTTTCCAGATTAAGTATAACTCTTACTATGAAATAATCTTCACATTACTTATGTAAGATATTCCAACAGATTTTGGATTAAGTCTATGATTTTTTTTTCATTAGGCCCGATAGTGAGTTCTGGCACTGTGAGGAGTTATTTTTGTTAATACACTGTATTTATTGATTTATATAAAATAAGAAAGTCGTTATATGATTCCAATCAACACCTTAAAATAATAGCTGCTCAAATTCACTTGTGTGCAAACACCTGATGCAAATTTAGTTCTAGGCAAAACAAATGATCAAAACAGCTGCCATGACAATATTTTGCATAAGCAAAATAGCTAACACTGCTGTTATTTTAAGTTTAGAACCTTTAAGCATGACTTTTCCATTGCCTGCCAATTGGACTAGTAAATACGGGAATGTGTTAAAACAACTTAACTATTTTTTATAGGACATTTGGTGGTTAGTTCTAAACAGACCACCTGTCTCTAAAAAACCCCATTTCACAATATAGATGGATCAGAATTATTATTATTAAAAATTATCCAGAAATCAATAACTGTGTATTAAAAATTGTCTAACAAGCTGTTGCTATTAATTTTGCTACTATTACTGAATAATTTGGAAGTTACAAAATATATGCTTCAGAATAAATAACTAACAAATAAGGAACAATGCTAGCCTTTGAGCACCAAAGCACTGATACCCAGCACTCAGTACCATTTAATGACTAGGGTTTGATTGTGTGGCCAAAAATAATCTGGCAGCTTCGCTCCAAAGAAGACACTTGACCTTGGAAATTCCACATCAATCAGTTCTATGCTTTTGATTTGTGCTGGACAAACTGTAACTAGAAATAAACAATCATTATTAAATAAAGAGTGACAGCATTGCCTTGAGAGGTTGGAAATGGGGCACATAATAAATACACTAATGTTATTCCAGACATTAGTTGAACATTGAACTATGTTGAATAGAACTTTAGCTAAAAAATAATTCAAGCAAATCTAGAAAACCTATTGGTTACTTATGATAATTACACTCACTTTAGCTCTTGCCACATTTGGCGGACACTCTTATCCAGAGGAATGGCCATTATTCTCGTTAATATGACTGGGGAATTGGGGTTTTATGATTGTTCTCGGGTTTTCACATTTTTCCTCTGTACTACAATTTAAACAAATATAGGAAAGATACAAAATATTGATAGAGAACAATAAACAAAATGAATAAAGAAAGAATCTGACATTTTCAGGTTGTACACTCTCATTCCAAATTCTGAATAAAAAAAACCCCCACACTTACATACCATTGTTTCTGTAGTGGAACTAACCAGTACTGCTGCTGCACCAATTGTCATTATCATTAGCATTTTATTAGAGCTGTGTGTTGGCAGCCTGTTTTTTTGCAATGTAAAAAAGGTGGAATAGAGCAAAGAGACACTATTATGCTATAATTCAGGCCAGCTCTAGACTTGTGTGGGATGGTGTGACACAACTTCACTTTCTGGATTAAATTGTAATGGATAATAAAAAAAAACGTGCATATGTTGGATCACTATATTGCATGAGGTAATTGGTTGAATTATTCTTGGTACAGAAGGGCCTTAGAACTGACAAGACAACCGCTCATTAGAAATACATTTAGAGAGATGAGGGCGGACTGTCAAGATGATGTGAAGCCTTAATTGCTTTAAAAGACAAAAGGTTTGTAAAAGCATAAGAAATTGTAGGCGAGTTTGGGCCATGAGGAAAAGTCAAACAGGCAGAGCATTTCACAGATTGATGTAAAATCAGGCACTATGATGCAGGATCCAAGATATTTCAATGTCAATAGACAAACATGTTCTTTAAGCCTGTTCTTAATGCCAGATCTAAATTATTGTAGTCCGACCAAAGAAGGTAGATGAATATAAAAATAGGTATTCCAGTTAAAAAAATATACATCACACAACATTGTTAATGGGCGGCATGTTGGTGTAGTGGTTAGCACGGTCACGTCACAACAAGAAAGTCCCGGGCTCGAATCCCGGACCGGATCTTTCTGTGCCGAGTTTGCATGTTTCCTCCGGGTACTCCGGTTTCTTCCCACAGTCCAAAAATATGCAGATTAGGTGGATTGGTGATTCTAAACTGTCCATAGGAGTGAATGTGTGTGTGAATGGTTGTTTGTCTATGTGTTGTTCTGAGATGGACTGGCGACCCGTCCAGGGTGTACACCCGCCTCTCGCCCTATGTGTGCTGGGATAGGGATAGCAGACCCCCGTAACCCCGGATTCGGGAATAAGCGGGTAAGAAGATGAATGAATGAACATTGTTAATCATGCAGTAATTGTAAATGGTGTTAAATTTCTTTTAAAATGTTGAAACACTACAAAAGTAGGCAAAAAGGGTGTGCTATTTGAAATGTCGCACTATTTGTAAACATTATACTTACTTTATGTCTGATTGGTTAATAAAATGTTACCTCATTGTATTTAAGTGCTAATCAATGGCAGGCAATCATTGTGACTCTTGCACTATACATTTTAACGGGACATGCTTTTAGCTGCTGGCTATAAGAGTAATGCTTTTAAATCAATCAGTTAATCAATCAATGAATCAATCAGCACTCAACATGAAATTTGGTATCAGCTAAAAGGTGCCATTGCTGTGGATTATTCAAAATTATTGCTCTTTGTTGAGTAAATGTTTTAGGCACATCATTATATTAGGCATGAATATCTTATAATGTAGCAATATTAAAATAAATAATATAACTAATAATAAAAAAAATGTTTTTTTAAATATCATTTTTGACCAAGATTAGATCCTTATTACTCGAATCTAAATACCTGAACATACGTACAGTATTGCTGTAGTGTATATTTACAAACCAGATTCCAAAAAAAATGGGACACCGTACAAATTTTGAATAAAAATAGAATGCAATTAAGTGGAAGTTTTAAATTTCAATATTTTATTCAGAAAACATATCAAATGTTGAAAGTGAGACATTTTGAAACATCATGCCAAATATTGGAGCATTTTAGATTTTATGAGAGCTACACATTCCAAAAAATTGTAATATGAGGCCGGAAAAGTTAAATAAACACATAAGAATCAGCTGGAGGACCAATTTGCAAATTATTGGATTAATTGGAAACATAATTGGGTATAAAAAGAGCCTCTCAGAGTGGCATTGTCTCTCAGAAGTCAAAATGGGTAGAGGATCACTATTTCCCCAAAAGCTGTGGCAAAAAATATTGCGCAATATCAGAAAGGAGTTTCTCAGAGAAAAATTGCAAAGAGCTTAAAGTTATCATCATCTACAGTACATAATATAATCTCGATCTCTGTGCATAAGGGTCAAGGCCGGAAGACCATACTGGATTCCCGTAATCTTCAGGCGCTTAGATGGCACTGCATCACATACAGGAATGCTACTTTATTGGAAAATACAAAATGGGATCAGGAATACTTCTAGAAAACATTGTTGGTGAACACATTCCACTGTGCCATTTGCCGCTGCCGACTAAAACTCTATAGGTCAAAAAAGAAGCCACATCTAAACATGATTCAGAAGCGCAGGTGTTTTCTCTGGACCAAGGCTGATTTGAAATGGACTGTGGAAAACTGTTCTGTAGTCAGACACATCAAAATTGTAAGTTTTTTTTGGGAAACTGGGACACCATGTCATCCAGACTAAAGAGGACAAGGACAACCCAAGTTGTTATCAGCGCTCAGTTCAGAAGCCTGCATCTCTGATGGTTTGGGGTTGCATGAGTGTGTGGAGTATGGGCAGCTTACACATCAGCTTACACTCAATCCAAGTTCTAGAACAACATATGCACCCATCCAGACATCATCTCTTTCAGAGAAAACCTTGCATTTGACAACATGACAATGCCAGACCACATACTGCATCAAGTACAACATGGCTGTGTATGAGAAGAATCCAGGTACTGAAATGGTCAGCATCCAGTCCAGATCTTTCACAGATAGAAGAAGATGCGAAAAAGAAGATCTAAGACAGTTGAACAACTAGAAGTCTGTATTAGACAAGAATGGGAAAACATTCCTATTCTTAAACTTGAGAAACTTGTCTCCTCAGTCCCCAGACATTTGCAGACTGTTAAAAAGGAAGAGAGGATTCCACACAGTGGTAAACAAGGGCTCTCAACTTTTTTGCCATGACATTATTTTTCCCTTAAAATGATATATTTTCTCGGTTTAATCATTTGATATGTTATCTATGTTGTATTCTGAATAAAATATTACAATTTGAAACTTCACAATGTGTAAAGTGTCCCAACTGTTTTGAAATCTAATTTGTATTTTTTCATTTATAAGTATGCTTATGGGCATGCTGGGTTTAAGGAAAATGGTTGAATGAATGAAATTGGGTATTCATTATATTATTGTTATCTAATAAAATATTGTGTATCATCTCTAAATGGAACTTGTTCAGTGAAAAACGTAGCAAATTATTGTGCCAAGCTTATGTTTAACAACAACCCTGGTGCAGTTGTCAAAAATGAACATACAAGAGGTGATCAGAAATCCAGATATCATATCAGAGAATGTAGAGTAGTTCACTTTTTTAATGACGCTGTGCTGTTAGCTCTCTCGAACAAGCTCTCAGTTCTTTAAGTGTTCACAGCACCATTTTCATATTACGCAATACTTTCATTTTATACAAATGCTGACAGCATAACTTACAGCTATGAACGGCATCTGATTTTCTTTTAATATAAGATGTAATTGGGAGTAGAACAGGAAAAAAAATAGCCTACACACTATAAAATATTCGTGATGCTGTAAGTGCCAGTTTAAAACGACCCTGTTACTGAAAATGTAGCACAACATAAGCTTTGAGTGGTTTTTTTTAGATGAAAGTAAATATGATTAATTCATTTGAAGATAAAGAAGAATTTCTTTTTTATTTGTGCATAAAGAAGAGAGCCGGGTCAAATTGAGAGCCTAAAATTGCATGCAAGAAATAAAAAAAAAACAACGTCTGTCATGAAATCAGGATCACAGAGATAATTTGCATATGGAGTTTATTTGCATATTTCGAAAAGAAAGTCCAGCTAATTAACTTAAAGAAACATCTAGTCTACATCTGAATACATTCATACTTTCTCCTTTGTGAAGATATTGACGTAACCACTGGCCTCGACACATCCGTTAAAGTCACCCTGCATTGCATGAGGGGGAAAAAAAAGAGAAGGAGCAAAAGTGTTTTCATTTTCCACATTCAAATATCTGACAGGGGCAAACAGAACAGTGGATTTAACATCACAAACAACATCCTTCTGCATTTTAATGCAATGTCTTGTCCTAGTGTTGTACATAAACCTCTATCCTATAAGCATGTGCCCAGGTTATTACTAGCAAATCTCTAGGAATGTATTCTGTACTTAGTAAAGCTGCATTATACAGAGATTTTCTATCGGAAGGTCACAGAGATTCAGATCTACTGAATTCAAATTGTTATTGCATTTGCTCTGTAACCTGTTATTTGTAATAGGAAAACAAATTATTTTTAGAAGAAAGGCAGGTTCATATGTGATTTATGTTTTGGTTCATTTAATTATTTATTAATTCATTAATTCATTTAGCGCTGTTCTCTGGTTCATTCTGATTGCTCAGAGCATATCCTAGAACATTTGCTATCAGTCAGAAATTTCATGTAAATATACTTATTCAAGTGTATATACAGGGTGACGCGGTGGCTTAGTGGATAGCACAGTCGCCTCACAACAAGAAGGTCCTGGGTACAAATCCTGGGCTGGGATGTTTCTGTGCGGAGTTTGCATGTTCTCCCCGCGCTTGTGTGGGTTTCCTCTGGGTGCTCTGGTTTCCTTCCACAGTCCAAAAACATGCAGTAATACCTGGAGTAAACCCATAGAAGCTTGGCTAGAACATGCAAACTCCACACAGAAAGACCACTTGTATCATAGCTGACACCACACTCTGATTCTCAATTTTCGAATGGTATTCAAGATTAAGTGGTAGTGTATTGGTTAAAATGTTACTGATAATTGGAAGTGCCTATATATAAAAATGTTTACAACTACTGTTTCCAAGTAAGTTTCTTGAAGATTATTGATGTTGTCACAGTTATTCTGGACTTAGCCTGTCTCAGTTTGTTTTGTTTCTCTATGTTATGCTAGACAGGCTGGTTGCAGAAGAGCTCAGATTTCTCTATCGAGCATTAGCTGTTGATGTTTGACAGCTTATGAAAACAAACATCTTTTGATTTCACATGACTGATTTAATTAATAGTAAAAATGATCATCCTCTATATTTGGACTGTGGGAAGAAACCGAAGAAAGCATCTGTCTCTGAATCGAACCCAGGCCATCTTGCTGGGAGGCAACAATGTTAACCACTAAGCAACCATGCTGCATGTTTGGAAATGAACTAAAATCAATTTAAAACAATTTTACTGATTATTTTATACCTGCTGAAAATACAAGTGTTGCAATGTATGCAGTATATATATATAGCCTCTATACTTATATATAGCCTATATATGAGTGTAAACACATTTTTCTGAATATGTGCACTAAAAATAATGAACTATTAACTAATGCTGCCATTTAATAAATCAATAAAAGCAATTGCATAGAATTGTAGAAAGGTAATTTGCTGTATTTTTAGAATGTTGTACAAACTCTGCTTTTGCAGAAAGTATTAAAAATTTTGCAACCTTGATTTTTCACCTTTGGCAAAATAGACTGCTTTGATTCTACTTCGAACAGCAGACCCAGAATACTAAACATGTTCTTCTGAACTGAATTTAAAGCTTCCAATATTATGTTAGTCACACTTCGGGAACGATGCCTACAGGGAGAAAATGAGAGCTATTTGTGGGACATAATGAATGAACGAATGAATCAAATTAACTTAAAAAAATCAGGTTAAAACCCATCAATCATTGAAATATTACAGCTAACATGCTCGAGAAGACAGAGATTGGCGACATGCTCGGATGAAGCACAGGAAGGAGCGTCTAAAAATCTGTTGGAAAAACACTTAGTCAACAATAAAAGATCCCAGCTGGAACCTGGAGTGAAAGCTGTAAAGATGCACTTGTCTTCAGCACAGCTTGAGCTGCAGCCAGCCATTTTAGCTGGCGCCATCCGTCTCTCCTGCAGGTAATGCAATTAGATGGCACTAATATCTCGAGATGCTCTTCAAATTGCAAATGTATTTTGCTAACCAGCAAACCATAATAACCAGTGACAGTGACTGAATAATAAAATTTAAGTAGATTTTTAAAAATCTAACAGCTTCCAAATTTTTTAAGATCTTTCTCAAATAAATAAATAAATAAAATTTAATTCTGTAAAATAATACAAAACTTACAAGGAGACAGCTGATGTTACTAGGCAACCACCATGATAATATAGTGTATTTAGACACATACTCAAGCTGCTATGTTGGCAATAACAGTGCCTATGTGATTCCTCAGGCCGCCCAGGTTACCCATGGTTAGAAATGGAATAAACACGTGAGACGCAAGGTTAAATATTTCAATTAACAGCCAATTGATTAATCATTCTTTGCAGACCCTCTGCAACTGAGGGAAAGACTTAGACAGTTACTTTTCATCCACCTTTTTTAGGTTGGGGGGTTTCAGTGAAGGTGTTAAAAACAAACTGAGCTTAGAATCACAATGAGTATCCATTCAGTTCATCTGCAGGGCACGCTGAAGGAAGCTGGTGGGAAGAGACCTCATCACACACACACACACACACACACACACACACACACACACACACACACACACACACACACACACACACA
>JAOTRA010000029.1:8487846-8499556 GCA_026260255.1 Pseudolaguvia tuberculata
GGCTACTTGGCTCTTTCTTTATAATGTTATCCATCCATCCGTTATCTATACCACTTATCCCTCAGTTTTTTGACACTGGGTGAGAGGTGTTGCACAGCCGGATTGTAAGTTCATTTTAAATGAAGTGTAAACATACTCTTAGAATCCTTTTTCTATAGTTATCTTTTATTCAGCACACGTCTGATTACAGGCTTTTATACTGGTCTTTGCATTGTTAATGGTCACGCAGCATCAAATGTTTATGGTTAAACCAACAATTAATTGGCTTTATACAGTCACAAAATCCCATTGGTCTGTGAATCTGTTAGGCAAGTAATAATCAGAGAGCTGATTGAATATGACTCAGCTGGCACACAACAGATGTGCATTAGTCAGTTTTGAATAACAGCTCAGATCCTATTGCAAGTGGGTTTTCGTCACCCAATTAGACTGCATTATTCTGTACATTTCCAACACTGAGAGGGTGGATTTCATTATTGTACTTCTGCATTATGCTAGCTTAATAATGTATTTTTTTTTCTTAGACAAATTTCTTACATAACAAAAACAAATGTGTACAACATAACTATACTAATAATGATATTAAAAATATATAATAATAAAGTCGAGCGGTACGATCGTCTCACAACAAGAACGTTCAATTCCCGGGCCGGGGATCTTTCTGTGCTGAGTTTGCATGTTCTCCTTGGGCTTGTGTGGGTTTCCTCCGGGTACTCTGGTTTCCTCACAGCCCAAAAACATGCAGATTAGGTCAACTGGTGATTGCAAATTGTCCATAGGAGTGAATGTGTATGTGTGGTTGTTTGTCTATGTGTTGCCCTGAGATGGACTTGCAACTCATCCAGGGTGTACCCCTGCCTCTCACCCTGACCAGCAGACCCCTGTGACCGTGAATTAGGGAATAAATGGGTAAGAAGATGAATGAATGAATGAATGAATGAATGAATGAATGAATGAATTTAAAATACAAGGCTGAATCATAAATAGCCAAAATTCTAAATTGATGTCACATACACAACAATACATATATTAGTATTTTTATGATCCTCTAATTATCTAAATAAGGCTCAAAACCGAAGGAAAGTGAAAGTTAATACAATTGAAGAAAATTAAATAACGAGAAAAGAAAGAACATTTGCTATAAATTTAGAATTAGGTGAGACAAAACATGGGACACTCTAGAATGCACCAACATAGAAATAATAAAGACAAATTTATTAAATTAATTTATCTAGCCTTATTGTTGTAAGTAAAAACAAAGAGTTGGTGCAATGAATGAGCAGTTTTAGACCAATTTAACATGATAGAAATTTGTACAGCTTATTTAAATATTTTTATGAAAAGTGATAGTTATAATAGGGGTCGTGTGGAGGCATAGTGGTTTGCACAGTCACCTCACCAGAAGAAGGTCCCAGGTTCGATGACTGGTCAAGGAGTTTTTCTGTGCTGAGTTTGCATGTTTCGTGTGTGTGTGTGTGTGTGTGTGTGTGTGTGTGTGTGTGTGTATGTTTGTGAATGGTTGCTTTTCTATGTGTGATCCTATAATGGACTGGCAACCTGTAACCCTGTCTCTCGCCTCATGTGCGCTGGAATAGGCTTTAGCAGACCCCCATGACCCCAAAAGAATTAGGGAATAAGCAGGTTAGAAGAAGAATGATCCTGGATGGATCGTCAGTCCATTTCAGGGCAACACATAGACAAACAACCATTCACACACACATTCACTCCTATGGACAATTTACAATCACCATTCGACCTAATCTGCATGTTTTTGGACTGTGGGAGGAAGACGGAGTACCCGGAGGAAACCTACGCAAGCGCGGGGAGAACATGCAAACTCTGCACAAAAAGATCCCGGCCTGGGATTCGAACCCATGAACTTCTTTTTGTTAGGCGACTGTGCTATCCGCACCGCTGTACACACATACAACTATTTAATAATAATTCTATATGAATTGCAATCATTGTTTTTGAAGATTTGTGAATTAAAAACTATAAATAAAAATAAATACTACAGTTAGACTGAAGTTGCAGAGGGAGCAGACTTTTTTTTCACTAACATTGACATAAATCGTGATAGTGGTTATAAAAACAATGAACAACAATAGTCATGAAAAATCTTTATAAAGTTGAAATTGCTTTGAAAAAATGTATCTGTTTTTGACACTATTTTTAAAGCCCTCGCACCTTTGAACACCGAAGACAAGAGATGATGTAGCACCTCTAATTTCGTCTATGACATTGTTTTTAAAACACCGATTTTGGCCAGAGAAATCAAACTGCCTTCAATTATGTGAAGTGTCATTGCAAGGGCAACATGATTGCTCACCTAAACAAAATGGTTCGAAAGCATCACCAAGGCAGAAGCGTGAAATGTGTCTGTAGGCAATCTTGCTACTTTTGAGTGAAAAATGGTTTATGCTTCTTGCGTTTTTTTCATCTGTTTGCAAACACATTGTACATGTTCATTTATTGATGTCACATATTCTATTATCAGATTATTGTGTTTAGAAAGAGAGTTTTTACCAGCAATAATTAGCACATTAAATGCTACCAATGAGCTGTAAATAAGGGAGTGAAATGGCTTTACCAGAGTACTTAAGCACACGCTCAGATAACTTTCACGGTCATATCTTGTTAATCCTCATTATCGGAGGATAAGACTGTGTTACAGCTCGAAATTAATGTCACAAGCATATGTTTGAGATTTCCTTTTCCAAAAATGGTGTCCAAAAAAATTGTTCATTTAGTCATCTTCTTACCCACGTATTCCCTAATTCGGGATCACAGGGGTCTGCTGGAGTCTATCCCAGCTCACTAAGGGCGAGAGGCAGGGGTTACACCTTGGACGGGTTGTCAGTCCATTGCAGGGCAACACATAGACAAACAACCATTCACAGTTTTTGACTGTGGGACTGTGGGAGGAAACGACAGTACCTGGATGAAACCCATGCAAGCGCAGAGAGAACATGCAAACTCCGCACAGAAAGATCTCCAGCCAGGGAATGAAACCTGGGACCTTCTGGTTGTGAGGCGACCGTGCTATCCACCGCGCCGCCCCTTAAAATAACAGTACATCATAATCCTGAACTAATGCAGCTAATGATGAGTTATGTACTTACCATATGTTACTAAATATCTAATCTAAACTACGACTATAAGTATAACTGAGCAATTGGCGGTTAAGAGCCTTGTTCAAAGCGACCACTGTGGGCCTTTGAGCAAGGCAACTGCTCAGTTTTAAGATGCTCTGGATAAGGACATTTGCCAAATGTTGTAAGTACATATTCGTCAGTTAATAAACACGTTCTACAGATTAAATGAATAAAACCTACTTTATTGTATTTTCATAGGATCTGATAAGTTTGTCTAAAAAGAAATATGATAAATTATTTATTTAGCCACCAACTTAATGACCTTGATTTATTTTCCAGAACACTTGTATATACATTTTTTATTCAATTTTAAATAACACTTTTATACTAATATTTGTAACAGTGATTTGACAGGATATGAGGGCAAGTATAAAACTTTGTATTGCTTGTAAATGAGCTAGAGTATTTATATTCTGTTTTATTTCTGTTGATTAATAACCTAATAATGAGGTGGAACCAACTGACATCTAAATATCAGCTAGAGTAGGTAACAAAAACACTAACACTACATTAGCATTAAGGTTAATTGAATGCAATTATATTATTATTATTTTTAATGTGTTTGATATGTTGGATATGTGCTATACTAAAATCAACAAATGTCTCTTGACAAGATGTCAAAGCACCACAGCACAATCTGACACAGACCTTTAAAGGAAACTGGATATTTACCCAACAAAATAGACTTAGAGCAAAAGATTTTGGGTCACTTGACCTTCATTTATTTTTGTGGATAACTTGCAAAACTTCAACACCTCTAGAAACACTTCAACATTCAGCCACAAAATGTTGGATAAAAAGTCTGGTGTTTCACTTTTATTTATGGTGTTCATTGTGTCAAGGCTCTGCATAACAATCAAATCATTGGTATTATTGCTCTTAAAGTGTTTATTCAGATGAGCAATTGAGGGTTAAGAGCTTGGAACCCAGCAGTGGTAAATTGGTGGAGCTGGTCCAATTATCAGTCCAATACCTTAATCACTGCACTATCATTCATTCATTCATTTCCCGCTTATTCCTTAATTCGGGGTCACTGGGATCTGCTGGCGCCTATCCCTGCACACATAATGCAAGAGGCGGGGTACAACTAGGAAGGGTTGCCAGTACATCACAGGGCAACACATAGACAAACAACCACTCACACACACATTCACTCCTATGGACAATTATAATCACCAATCGGCCTAATTTGTTTTTCAACTTCACGCATGCGTGGGGAGAACATGCAAACTTTGCAAAGAAAGATCCCCAATCCCCAATGATATAATGAATCTATTCAAAGACACCAAAATATTGCTTTAGTTATATTAAACCATTTTTTCACTTGGCTTTGTTGTGGCTGAGTATTAAATGTTAATTAACATCAATTATTCCCAACCTTATAAAATTCTTAGTTCTAAGCCATTTTACATAGCAGTAGGTATTTATTGTAGAAATTGTCATGTCTAATTTTGACAAAAGATGAAAGTGCTTTCAATCTGTTTTGACTTATGCATGAATTAGTAAATGGCCTTATGACAAAACTGTTGGCAGTGAAACTCTTACTCACAATGCTAAATTATTATACTTTATAATTTATTGATGAAAGCTTGGCTAACCTTGGGCATTATCTAAAGTGCAGGACAGACTGTGAATTAACGACATCTTTCTAATCACTACACATCCATATACCATTTTACCCCCGGTCTTCTAAACCGCCGCTAAACTGTGCCTGGTCCGAATTTTGTTTCTGTGTCGTAGCCCCAATCTCATGAAAACATAGCAATCTCTTGATGTTTTGATTGTAAAATAAAATAGGTAAAAGGCAGGAATTTATTCATGTTAAATATATCCTGAAAGGTTTAGAAATGTCCACTCTAAAGATAAACGGTGGGTGGGTGATTTTAAATCTCTTTATTTTCACAGACACATACAAGCAAATGGGCCTATGCACACTTAAACACACATAGATGAACACACCATTTTGGGATAAATAAAGCATGTCTGTCTATCTGTTTGTCTGTCTACCTTCACATAAACAACTGTACCCAAATACAAATGACACATTTGACACAACCACACACAAACATATTAGGTTAGGAAAGACCTGTGTCGCCTCCATTGCAAACAACACTGGTGGTTACTGATGGAAATGAGATCCTATCACACAGACACACACATCCTGTCTTTTATTTGATAACAAATAACATTTACAAATAGAATCGGATGCTGAGCATTTTTTAGAAAGTATTACACTATCTATTTTAACGTACCCACTTAGGTGTGTAAAATTTGTTAAGAACATGCCTCACAATTATAGCAACTCAAATTTTTATTTATTTTGAAATAGGCTCACCAATCCCCTGGCAATATCAATGTATCTATTAGGAATAAATTTCTCATACATGAGACGTACTTGCAATCTTGAAATAAAGGTATTCTTTGCAAAATATATAGCAGCCTTAATTTACCTGCAGACACAAAGGGCATTTTAGAGGTCTTCTACTCAACAAATTTCCCTGATAAATCCCTATAGTATGTATTCATAGATGATTAAAGAAAAATTCAAAGTTTGGTTTGAAATAGAGGCTTGAAACTTACAAACCTTTGTACAGAGAGTGCACTGTCTTCTATACATTTAAGGCTCTAATGACATATAAGTTCACTCAATCAGAAGCTGGGTCTGAGAAGACACCAGGGTTGGTATCAGGGAACTTCATTTTGGAGATGTGGCTATATCCAAAGTGTAAAACTGGTCAAATATACGCAGGGTACCCCAACCCACCATTTTTAAACATTACTTGCCGAGTGGGCCATAAAGATCCATTAAATCTAGTGGGTATCTTCCCACTAATTTGTCAGCTAGGGCGGCATGGAAAGCTGCTTAACCACAGGTGCCTCTCAATGACAACCAAAGCCATAAACAGGTGAAAGGCTTCGGCAATCTCTTTGGTAGGCCTGAGAGATAAATCTAGTCCTATTCAGTCCTTCCTTTGTCCAGGCGCTTTATAAGCTTCAGCCATCCTTTGTAAGGTGGATGTCAGGTTTAAAGCCATAGCGGGAAGCTTAAGGGCCAAAAAGAATGATCCACAATGAGGGACTGAAAGATCGCTAGAATCTGTTCAACCAAGAACAGCAGAACTAACAGTTGGGGAGCAAAATAAGGCTAGGCCCATCTCATACTCTTCTGCTAAGTCTTCACGGCAGCCCCAATACATAAGCATACACTTTGCCTCTAATGCATTGGGGCCTTAGCGTCGGGTAGTCTGTTTTGACCCATAATCCGGAAATAATGACAGCGAAAAGCAGAGAACACGCGTTGGTTGATGCTTGCAATGCAGTTGGTGTTCTCAACTCACTACTGTATGCTCCACCCCCATGCAGCTAACACACTGCAAGTGTGTGTCCATGTCTGAAATAGGAATGAAATGGAAGAAAAAGTTTGCCTAAGCATCCTAATCCTAAGATTCACATACTTTCTGGTCAATGACATCGCCCACCCATGATGTAATGCTAACTGGTCAGATTATGTATGTGCTTTAGGGCAAAGGTTAAATAAAGGGTGTTGCCCAAAGTATACTGATGCAGCTCAAGTTCCTGAAGGTGAACTTCTTTTGACTTGTCTGTTAAATGATTAATTACAAACAAAAACACATTGTGAATGGTGTAACACTGCCAGGGGTGCATTTATAAATCGGTTTTGCAAGCGAATGCTAGACGAGTACATGCTTCTGTCCTAATCATTAGGAAGCTAATTAAACAAAAGCCTGAATCACCAGTAATTACAAACAACACATTTCAGCATTGACATTTATAGTTACATCAGAAGGGGCTGTGGTGTCAAGGGTGTATGGCTTACATCATGTAATCTAGACAGCATTACATTGCCCTGTGGTGTCAGCACCAAGAGAACAATGGTGCTGAACGCAAAGCTGAGAGATATTGTGCTACAGTCATCAGTTATACTATACCACTTCAACTAAGCAAGGCAGGCGGCACACCTGAAAGTTACAAATGCATGACTTTCAAGCTAAATCACAAACACTGAGCATGAACTCTGTGCTCAGACTCCCATGCTAGTCGGTGAAATATGCATATACTGTTGATAGACAGATATACAGACAGACAGACCGACATTCTCTCAGGAGAAAATTTAGCATACAACATTTATTACATAAGGCACCAGAAGTCATACCATGATTATAGTCACTGCAATTCCATTTATTTACTCTGACCAAAATCAAGTATATGATTTTGCACATGGTCCAGCTACCCCACTGTAACAATGATCTATATTATTGCACAATGATCTTACTTACAGTCCTGATTTGTTCTGACAAATCAAAATACCAACTTGTTATCTCTGTTAACGGTATTATTAGATAATAGAATGAGTCTATATATTTAATATGTGTGTGATAACATTTAAGATTATGACTTCCAAGCTTGCAGTCAATATGCTGACCAACATTTACAACCTAAATTCCAATATATTTTCTAATATATATATTCAGTTCGATTATAAAATGCATATGCTATTCAAGATTAGAATAAAAATTAGATTTTTTCTTTATGCCCACAATGGGTGACATAGAAAACGAAATTACCTTTTCTCAGACATACTGAAAAAAAAGTGTTTTTAAGGCCTGTGAAGGAGTTTATTCATCACTTCCGGACCAGTGCGACAAACGGTAGCACTGACTTACAGCAGTTAAATGTATTATATATTTTATGAAATTACTTTTATGGTTTTGTGATGTTCTTATATAAATATTGATTCTGATCTACTCCAGATTATGTATGTGCTACAGTTTTGGTCGTAGAGATGTAGAGATTTGCACTCCTGAAATACAGAGTGCCTTGTGATGTGTGGTGTTTGCATTGTGACAAGGACCATAACAGACTCCTTGATAAATTGAGTCTATGGTCGATGTGAACAACAGGTCAAGCAAATGCACAGTGTTGGCGTGACCTTAATCACTTGTGGGTGCAGGTCAGCTCCAATTTCACTTGTAGGGTATTATTCCAGGTCACTGGCTCAAAGTCAAAAAGGGCACAGTCATTATCTTTGGCAGGAGAAGCCAATCAACTGCACAATAAAATGAGCATTGTTGCTCAACTTGCCAGTCTGAACTTTCTTACTCTGTGTGTGTGTGTGTGTGTGTGTGTGTGTGTGTGTGTATATATATATTTTTATATATATCTTTCCTCCCATTCACTCTATCAATTCTGTAATACACTAATCTGTGGCGAAAAAGCCACAATTTTGGCATAACATAAAATCAAAGCTCTATTGAACATCAGATCAGTCAAGCACACTGGTGGCACAGATGAAAAAATGCTCACAAAACAAGCTTCAATTATGCCAGGGATCATCCTGTTTTAAAGTGGGTGATTAACAAAAGCCTTAAAAAAGATCTATGAAAAGATTGTAGCTAATCACTATGCCTTCAGGTCTGCATTGTACAAAACATAACCTTAATACAACAAAGATAAACCCTCCGCAATTACCCATGCAAGTCATTACTGGGATTTATTTTCATTCTGTACAGGTGCTTGAATGTGTAAGACTCACACTGCACTGAGTTTTTTATTTGTGAGTACTTGCATTGTACATCTGATTAGTCCTTAGAGTGTTGATTCGGAATTAACAGGCTCTAAATCAAGTTAGACAAAGCTGACAGTACGCCAGCTCTGTGGCCTATCTTGTTTAATTAGCACAGATTGGCTCTAAACTCAGTCATCAGCACAGCATGTTTTGCTACAAAAAGACCATATATGTAGCCGCATGTCTTCTAATGATTGCACATGCATTCTTTACTACTTTACAACACACTAAGAATCCTGTGCAGAGAAACCAAGATGACACTACAGTCCTGCATCGAATTTGGATTAAAACAAGTGAGAAAGAGGCCAGCAAAACCTGAAATGAATGCAGATCACCTTATAATGAACATCTAAGCAGACACATACACATCTGAGTGATCTGTGGAATGTGTGTGCGTCCTAAGACTGATTTCACTGCCTCTGTGCATTAATCATTCATGATGGTGAGTGACTCGTCTCTAACTATTGTTTGACGGCACTTACAATAGGCCAAAAACAATTTAATTGCTAGATTTGTCCAACTTGTTCATTCTTAAGACAGTAAGTAATTGTTTGCAGGGAGAAATGAAATTAGTTGTGAATGTGCTTGGCATCTGCTTGCTGTGATGCACCATAGCCACTACCTATGACATTCTGATGGCTTGAGCCCATGTGGACAGATTGCTGAACAGCCAAAGACAATTTGCATCTAAGCCTCTTAAAAACATGGTGGGATTAAAAGCAAAAAAAGAAAAATAGAGAGAAAGAGAGCTTAAAAACACATAAAATGCTTTTACAAAATTGGCTTGTCAAAAGAAGCAAAGATTTTAAAAACATCTAGCATTGCTAAAAGACATTACATTTGAGCCTATAACAAGCCTGTATTGACCATTTTGTATAATATTTTTTTTAAATACGTATTTTTTTATTACGTATTATTTGTAATTCATTTACAATTAAATAAATGCTTTAAACAATTAATGACTTAAACTGTATGTAGGGTGGCGTGGTGGCGTAGTGGAGAGCACGTTCACCTCACAACAAGAAGGTCCTGGGTTCGAATCCCGGGCCAGGATCTTTCTGTGCGGAGTTTGCATGTTCTCCCCGCACTTGCATGGGTTTCCTCCGGGTATACCGGTTTCCTCCCACAGTCCAAAAACATGCAGATTAGGTTGATTGGTGATTCTAAAACTGTCCATAAGAGTGAATGTGTGTGTGTGTGTGTGTGGTTGTTTGTCTATGTGTTGCTGTTGCCCTATGATGGACTGACGACATCTCCAGGGTGTTCTCCTGCCTCTCGTGCTGGGATAGATGCCAGCAGACCCCCAAGACCTTGAATTTGTGAATATGCGTGTAAGAAGATGAATGAATGAATGAACTGTATGTAGACACCTCTGTAAGAATTCCCGGCTCAACAGAATGGGAATTTCCTGATTACGTAAAATACATTTTAAAAATACAATACAACAATGTTTTTAACATATTTTAAACCATATGTATATATTATGACCCAAAGTTTATGGACACCTAACACTTTCACAACATATTGGTGTTAAGGTTAAAGCACACGCGGGAACCAAACTGCGAGAACACGCTTTTATCAATGGTAAGTACCAACTTAAACACGAACTAAAACAAAGCTGTACTGAAGACATTTAGCTTAACCCGGAATGGGACTCGGAATGTGATGTAGATCCAGACTAGAACATAAGACGTAGTAAACTTGCTACAACCCACAAACAACAAACAATAATCTGCGCCATCATTAGGATAGAGCTCATCTTAAATAATGTGTTTCACATAGACACGGGTACAGCATCACAGACATTGCATGAGCTTATCTTTATATAAGTATAAGCAAGTTATCAGATATAAAGCTTATGGAAAACAGATGTAGAAATGGAAGGGCGTGTATCGTAACAATTGGAGTGTTTGTAGGAATTGTGTCCATTGATTATCAATGTTAATAAATCATTCATATGGACATAGAAGTCAACCAGATCGTTCAGAAATATTAATTTACATAACGTTCTCAGAAATAACTTTTCTAACAATTTTAAATTGTATAGGGATATTAAATAATATTTTAAGTAAAGAGAATAGAGCACATTTTGGGTCGAAATTTCATAGCCCTTTAATTAGAAAGGAACTACAAGCTAAAATGCATAATAAAGTTAAAGTAGTATTAAAAATACTGTTTAGGTGTAGATTACATTTTTTTATTTATTTAGGAGCAAATGTGGAACAGAATGAAACTGTTGCTTTTGATTAGTTATCACATTTTACATGGTTAAACACATGTTCTGCAGTAAAAGATTTAAAAAGCAAATACTCATGAAATCACTCATCTTATACTTACAAACATCTGTTCTTCAGGTATGTCATCTGTCTGCTGCTGTAATGATATTCAAGCTGTCATCTTTGAATATTACCATCTCCACCACACATATACAGTATATGTTGGAAAGTTACGTTTGTAAGAAATTAGTATAGCTTTCTGACATTAGAACTGAACAAAAACAAAAACACATTTGGAACAAAAACACATTTAGATTGAATTAATTATTTAAGTCAGAGCCACAAAGAGTTTACATCAGCTATTTGTGCCATTGATTTTGAAAGTAGATCTGTTTTTTTTTTTACACATATCAAGTGTGACAAGAGGCACAACTGTAGAATAGAGAAAAGCGGTGGGTGGTGGGGCATTTAACTATTAGCTTTATAAAGTGATTACCAGGTAAGGAGAATGCATGAATGACATATAGTGTCAACCTGCTTAACAGTATATCCATGTCTTTAAGTATTACCCTCAACTAAAAGGCTTGATAACATCAAGCCTATATTTTTTCAACAACTACATGCCTAAAACTACAGCTCTTATTAATAATATATTATGTTACTGAAATGAACAGGGTGGATAGCACAGTCGCCTCACAACAAGAAGGTCCCGGGTTCGAATCCAGGGCTGGGATCTTTCTGTGCGGAGTTTG
>JAOTRA010000029.1:8505895-8533963 GCA_026260255.1 Pseudolaguvia tuberculata
ATACATTTATCAGTGGAGACATCTACAATTCTCACATGCATAGTTAAACAATCAATAATGTGATCAATGATGAGAGAGAGACAATTTCAGGTTTATGTTCAGCTATTAAAAGCAGGCTGACATTTGTTCTCTCTTTTGCAAAAAAAATTAAAGAAACCATGTGCACGTCAAACCATGTGCACTATTTTCTCTAATCACCAAGGACACATTTCCCCCAAGGGAAGTGATTAGCTCTTCAGTCGCACATTATAAAGTAACTTTGATAAGCAATTAAATTGTTTCCCATTGCTCCTTATCCAACACACCAAACACTGAAGAGCCGTTATATCAGGACAATGCACTTGTTCTGAGAATTACAGATAAATGCAGGACACAGATGTCACAATATTGTAGCTCAGAAGCCACCTTTTAAAAAAGTTGCTGAATCAAAAACAGCTCTACAATAATACAAATGCAGACTTGAAGTAACGTTTCAAATGTTGCATATTAACAACAGTGTATTTTTATATATAATGAAGAAACTCGTTACATTTCTAAACACACACTGTTACTTTACAATCCGATTCCAATTCTGGGAGTCACAATCTAATTTCAGAATCCATTCTTAATATAATCTGTTTACTAACTATTCATTCATTTATCTTCTTACCCGCTTATTACCTAATTCGGGGTCATGGGGGTCTGCTGGCGCCTGTCACAGCACAAATAGGGCGAGAGGCGAGGTACACCCTGGACGGGTCGACAGTCTATCTCAGGGCAACACATAGACAAACAACCATTCACACACACACATTCACTCCTATGGGCAATTCAGAATCACCAATCGACCTAATCTGCATGTTTTTGGACTGTGGGAGGAAACCAGAGTACCCAGGGGAAACCCATGCATATGCGGGGAGAACATGCAGACTCTGCACAGAAAGATCCCCGGCCCGTGAATGAAACCCGGGACCTTCTTGTTGTGAGGCGACTGTGTTATCCAGTACGCCACCATGCCGCCGCACAGTTCATGGTTCCATTATTGGTTTTGGTTGATTTGGTTGCTTTTATTAACCAGTGATTATCAGGATGAGGTAAAGTGCTGAATGAACATGAAAACATAAGATTATTATGACAATTATGAAGACCACTTAAATAATGTCGTAAAGGTATGTGAAACCCTGGGTTATCTACAGAGATTTATAACAGAGATTTATTAATTAATTAATTATTAATAACTTTTTTGTTTATTATCTGGTGAAATTGTTACCATAGAGTTGTCTTTAAATTTGATTAAAATGAATCAAATACAGGGTGGCGCGGTGGCGTAGTGGATAGCACAGTCGCCTCACAACAAGAATCCCAGGCCAGGATCTTTCTGTGCGGAGTTTGCATGTTCTCCCCGCGCTTGTGTGGGTTTCCTCCAGGTGCTCCGGTTTACTCCCACAGTCTTCCCACAGAGGCAGGGGTACACCTTGTGTACCCCTGCCTCTCGCCCTATGTGTGCTGGGATAGGCGCAGCAGACCCCCGTAACCCCGGATTCGGGAATAAGCGGGCAAGAAGATGAATGAATGAATGAATGAAATACTGCAGCATACATACATGTGTTAATCAGTACTTATGTAACAGAATAAACAGTTTATTTCATTTAGACCTGGTCATTTAATATCAGCGCTCATTCTTTGTTTGTTGTTTGGTCAGCAATCATGCACACAGGGCTTTGAGACAATAGGAAAAGTTTAATTTAATATTTTCTTTAGTTTAATAAATTTGAATGTTTTGGCAAAACTGCAAGAACACCTGTTTTCACTTATAATTCTGTTTTGTGCACATGATCATGCACTTTTGCCATCTTATTTGAATTTGTCTTTTTTTTTACATTTACAAAATTTCTTGGTTTATCTAAAGAAAAAACATATACATTTATATGTCTATACATTTTTTATTATAATAATCCCTTGTTCATAGTTTGTTAGTTAGGGATCCAGCTTGTATATAAGATTTATTTGTTTATACCCTTTACATTCATTCATTCATCTTCTTACCCGCTTATTCCCTAATTCGGGGTCACGGGAGTCCGCTGGTGCATATCCTAGCACACATATGGCGAGAGGCAGGGGTACACACTGGACGTGTCACCAGTCCATCTCACAACCACTCACACACACATTAACTCCTATGGACAATTTAGAATCACCAATCGACCTAATCTGCATGTTTGATCTAGGAATTTGTTTTAAAGAGAATTTTATCGAGACAAAATGATTTGTGGAAATGCAAAAGAGCGGTACAATGAAAAAGACTTTAATAAAGATCAGAAGCTCAAACATGTATTAACAAAACATTTCTATACAAGTGTCACACTGGCAAAATAGAATACAAAGAAAAGCATAAGGTGCAAATTGTACATTTGAAAAACTTTCCACCTCCATTATAATAATAATAATAATAATAATAATAATAATAATTGATTCTTGATATATATTTTTTACCTTTAAATTCAGGCAAATCTACTAATTTACACAGTGCTACACATTTATGTATGAGGCATACCCTTTTCTAACATCCATATTCAACATCTTTAAGACATCTGACAACTCTGCTATGGGGGAAAAAAAACTATTTGTGCCCAAAATGCTCTCTTCTTAACATCAAGGGAATCACCTTCTGTGCTGTGGCTCTTTAAAGAAGTTGTACTAATCTAGTGCAGACATTTTAACAAAAAGTAATAATAAATACTACATATAAAAAAAAATCTACTCACAACTTACAGATGATTATGTTTTCTTTTATTGCTTTTTCAGTGTAAAGCTTGAATTGTTCATTCATTATTTCTATTTTTTTCTGTTATAAATAAACAACAGTTTTTTGTCCTGATTTTTGTGCAGAATTAATAGGATGTCAGATTTAAATAGCCTAACAGATTTCAGATTACATACTCAACCGCAAGTTTAGGAACTTTTATTACAGACGCCTGAGGTGTGTCTAAATGATGGCAAATAAATACATCTTACAAGTTATATTGTATTTTGTTATTTTCACACATGAGGCAAAGGTGGAAAGAACTTCACATACATAAAACCCTGTGTCACAGTGATACCTCAATGGTACCACAGCAAGTGATGTCATTTCGAATCATGCATTTTCTATTGACTTGCATCAGCATGACATCAATAGGTGAAGAAGGCTGAGGTGAAATAAAGTGAAAAGTACAGCATGATCATAGAGGTCATTTTAAAAATGGACTGACTGCAGAATCTGAAATTAGCAGTCAGCGTTTTTCTCATCCAAATATTTAACCCTGGTTAAAAAAATACATAGAAAAGAAAAGAATTTGAATGATTCAGTGCCAACAGCATTTTATTCCATGACTCTATAGCCAGCTCAGTGTCTACTGCAATAAAGTATTCTATTATCTTAGTACCTACTGCCTTTATATTAGAGCTCCCTGCTTTTGATTCAGCACCTACCCCTTTTGATTCCATATAGTAAGTACCTCAAATCACTCAGAACATTAAGTGCTGCTAATCTGTCTGATATGAAAATCCCTGGCAAATAAATGGTGTCAGGTTACAGATGTAACCTTAAATATGTCCACCAGAGATATTTCCAAGGCTAGTCAACAGGACTCTGATCCCCTTTGGGATGGAAAGGTTGCCTCATAAGCTAGAGTGATGGCCTCAACCACTTATCTGTTTTATGTCCATTTGGTGGACAGCATTCATCTTCAGTGACTGCTAAAGACACTTTGGGAATATACAGTACATGGATTAAGGACCATAGCCTGGTCCCATGACATTGCTGCATAGACCTCACCAAGTCCGATAACCATGCTCTGGACAGTCCGAGCCTAATCATGGTTTTGCAACAAACATGTGAGCTAAGTCTGCACCATGGCATCCAGGCCAAGTGGGACTGGTTGTGCCACTAAGAACCAGACTGGTCAGACTGTGCTGTTGTTGAGTAGCTCTTCATCCACATTAGTAAAACATTTTAATAAGTGCTCCTCTGGATGGAGTCTCCATTCTCAGGGCTTATCCCCTCCAGGGCTTAAACCGGCTACTAGGAAAGCCGGCCCCCAGGGCTAGATTCTGACGACAATGTTGACGACAATGACCAGTGGTGGGGATAACTAGCAGGATATACACTATATTGCCAAAAGTTTTCTTCACCTTTCTAGTTCATCCCAAAGGGGTTCAGTGGTTGGAAAGATCAGAACTTTTTGCCAAACACTGGTGCTTTTTCAGCATGTGATAATGGAGCCCAGGGGTTTTGTGCTTAGGGTCTTTGTCATACTCAACACTGTTTGAGTCTTTTAGTTCCAGTGAAAGAAATCATGTAATGCTACAACCTATAAAAACATTCTAGACAACTGTGGGCTTCCAGATTTTAGCAACAGTTTGAAGAGGAACCACGTATGGATCAGGTGACCAACACCTTTGGCTAAAATAGTGTACCATTTCCACCTGACTGATACAGTTGGAAAATCCTACAGGATATCCTACACCCTGATGCAATAAAGGTGACAAAAATAGTATATCTTCCTAGTTTTGATGTCACCCTCCAGTGCGTAATGTTTTTCGATTGGAAAGAGTTCACTCGTGCTTCAGGCCAAACATCATAAAAGGGCATTTCCAAAGTGTCTCAACAAGTTGAGTTCCTGAAGGAGTACAATAAATATCCAGACAACAAAGACTGTGCAGAATTGATAATACATACACACATATCGAAATAGACATCCTGTACATAAGTATTTTACACTTACAAATTTGAACCCTTAAGGGTTCTTTGGTTGCCCATCTGGAGAAACCTTATAATTATGTTGACCATAAAATTTTTCCTATATTAGTAATTCCCATTTACTTTGGTGCTTTAACCAGCATTGTTTGGATTATAGAAGCATTAATAGTGTGTTTAAATATCAGGTGATTCTAAAGAAAATATTGGACTGTAGTAGACTTTTTAACACCATTTTATATTTTAGAATTTACTACAATTAGAAAATTAATTGGTAAAATATGATGAACACTGTATTTAAAACTAAACATCTTGCAAAAGCCAGACTGGTTTTAATAGGCAATAAAGACATTATTGAATAAGTTCAAGTTCAAGATAATAGCCTTGGTACTGGGTACAAACTAAAACAGAAATTCCCAAGAAGGTCTAGATACTAGGAAGCAAGTAGTATGTACTTCAGACTTACACAGTTAATACAAAACACTTGTTGGAAACTACACTATAAAGAGTATTAGGACACTTTACTCTCACATCCGTATGTGTTTTTGTGAACATCCTACTTCAGATTTAGTCTCACTTTTTACTCCTATAAGGATCCCCATACCTCTAGCTGTACAATTGTGAAGTCAGCCCTCAGTTCATACCAAAGGTGTTCAGTGAGGTTGAGGTCAGGGTTCTGTATAGAACACCTAAGTTTATCTACAAAAAAAATTACAGCACACTGAGGCATTGTTATGTTGGAATAGGTTTGGCCCTTTTCAATTCAGTGAAAAAATAAGGTAAAGCTACTAAATAAATACTTGTTTATAACTTTGGGACACCTGTTTGGGCAATTTTAAAACCAATATGTCAGTGTGTTATTGGGATGTCCACAAACATTCAACCTTATAATGTAGGTTTACAGCTTCATTGATTTGGTAAGCTATCATAGCTTTCCAAACAGAGTATTGCTTGTAATTCTGACAGCAGTTTCCTTGCTGTATGGGGCAATTGAAGAACCGTAAAGTGTACATGCCATTTAAGCTAACAGGCTGGAAAACTTTCCAATTGTCCATTGTTAGAGTTTAGTAAGTGAGCACATAAGTGATTTAACAAAGCATCTCAAATTCTCCTACAAAATCACTAGCATATATTTAGACAAGCTGTAAGTAGGCAACAAGAAATGTCTCAGTGAAAATAGCCTGGCCGTCCTCTCCTTGCCTCTCCTCTCTCTAGGTCCTGTTTCAGGCTGCAGAATATGTACATTATGCAGTGGTTTTTTCCCTCTTCAGTCAGTGCCTTCCTCTCCCTCCCACTCTCTCCCTTCTCTTTAGGATATGGCAGCTAGAGATTGATTTTTATCCTGTGGGAGCGAGTAGTACCTGTGCCACAGAGTGTGCCATAGAGTGGTGGTTTCAGTGCCGTCTCCTGTAATATAGAGAGACAGACAGATATAGGGAGAACTGTAGTTACAAAAGCATCTGGGTAGCTGAGCTGCAGTATGTACTGTGTAAGACGATAGAAAATCTTTCTCTCTCTCTCTCTCTCTCTCTCTCTCTCTCTCTCTCTCTCTGGACATACACATATTTATGCATACATAAAGAGAGATAAAGCATTCTTCAAGGTTAAGTTAATACATATAAGGTTTTTTATATTTCAATATACCTTGAAAAATGCTGCATAGTGCAATCAGCCAGTCTATTGGGTGCATGCAGGAATGAAATAATTTCCAATTAATCCAGATTTTTTGTAATCCAGATTACATCCACCACAGCATCACTCATTCTTAGATGACATCAGGAACATCGCAAATGTGTTGTTATTTTTCCCAACCAAATGATCACTTTTTTTTACACTTTAATCTCCTTAGCCAAGTGTAGAATGATGCAACCTAAAAATGACACACATTGTTTTTAACGGGTGTTAAAGGTTGTCATGTTTTTATCTTAAAAAAAAAAACAAAACCCACCCCTTCAGCATAATATGTGACACCCCAAAACAAACATGTTTTTTTTTAACTCTTCCCTTAAGGGATAAATATCCCTGTTGTACAGCTTTATATGAAACTGTGACTTTCTGAATAAATAAGAAATATTTTACTATGGGAACGTCACTCATTCAAATATATTTCTCTGCTTTGAGCAGAAAGTGGTTCTCTCTCAAAAAAAACTTACTAAACCCATCTAATTTGCTTTCATTGTAAAAAAAAAAATAGCTCTGTTTGAGCAAGAACAGTTACAGGAGAAAAGCTGTTTCCAATAAATTGACAGCCTTGACATGGACCAGTGAAACACATAATCTGTGATAGAAACACACACCCCCCTTAAGTTTTTCACTCTTTGTTATATTGCAGCCATTTGGTACAATCATTTAAGTTCATTTTTTCTTCATTAATGTATACACAGCACATATTGACAGAAAAACACTGTTAGTTGTTGACATTTTTGCTGATTAAAAAAAAAAAAAAAGAAATATAACATGGTCCTAAATATTCAGACCCGTTGCTGTGAGGTATATTTAACTCATTCAACTGCTGTCCATTTCTTCTGATCATCTTTAAGATGATTCTACACCTTCATTTGAGTCCAGCTGTGTTTGATTTTACTAATTGGATTTGATTAGTTTACAGTGCTTGTGAGAATTATGAGGTCAAAGAAACAGTCTGAAAAGCTCAAAGACAGAATTGTGGCAAGGCACAGATCTGGCCAAGGCTACAAAAAAAATTCAGCTGCACTTAAAGTCACAGTGGGCGCCATCATCCTTAAATGAAAGATGTTTGGGATGACCATAACACTTCTTAGAGCAAACTGAGCTATCAGGATAGAAGAGCCTTGGTGAGAGAGGTAATGAAGAACTCAAAAATCGCTGTAGCTGAGTTCTAGAGATGCTGTCGGGAGATGGGAGAATGTTGTGGAAAGTCAACCATCACTGCAGCCCTTCACCAGTCGGGGCTTTATGGCAGATTGGTCCGACAGAAACCTCTCCTCAGTGCAAGACACATAAAAGCCTGCATGAAATTTGCTAAGATGGTGAGAAAAAAAGATTCTCTGGTCTGATGAGACCAAGATAGAACTTTTTGGCCTTAATTCTAAGTGGTATATGTGGAGAAAACCAGGCATTGCTCATCACCTGTCCAATACAGTCCCAACAGTGAAGCATGGGGGTGGAAGTATCATGCTGTGGGGGTGTTTTACAGCTGCAGGGCCAGACAACTGGTTGGAATTGAGGAAAAGATGAATGCGGGCAAGTACAGGGATATCCTGGATGAAAACGTTCTTCAGAGTGCTCAGGATCTTGGACTGGGCCAAAGGTTTGCATTCTAACAAGACCCTAAGCATACAGCTAAAATAACAAAGGAGTGGCTCTGTGACTGTTTTTGAATGGCCCAGCCAGAGCCCTGCTTAAACACAATTGAGCATCTCTGGAGAGACCTAAAAATAACTGTCCACCAATGTCTACCGTCCAACTTGACAGAACTGGAGAGGATCTGAAAGGAGAAATGGCAGAGGATCCTCGAATCCAGGTGCGACTTGTTGTATCTTTCCCAAAAATACTCATGGCTGTTGGGTGCTTCTACTAAATACTGAGGGTTTGAATACTTAGGACCATGTAATATTTCAGTTTTTTTTTTATTTTATATAATACAACAAAAATGTAAACAAATCTTTGTTTTTCTGTCAATATGGAGTGCTGTGTGTACATTAATGAGGGAAAAAAATGAGTTCATTTTTTTCATAAAAACTGTAACATAACAGTGAAAAATTTAAAGGGGTCTGAATATATGCAGTATCTAGCCTTATACTCTCTTAGCGGTAATTTTGACTTGTCCACTAGTGACAAGCAGTATTTTAGTCTACAGGCCACTACAGAATGGCGTAGGCAACAAACCCAAGATGGATTTCATGCAGTGTGATAAGGAATATGCGTGGGCACAGACCCCAAATGATTTCCTTTACTTTCCTTTGTCTCAAATGCATCACTCTGAGCTGAGTGTCGAGTGCAAGTCATTACTGTGAGGCCCAAGCCACAAAAACAAGCCTTACATCTTAAAATATGTTCTGGTTTAGAACTGCTATATTTCCTAGCTGGTAGCATAGTATCTTGAGCTTCTGTATGAGTTCTCGAAGACCAAAAAAATTGAATATAATGATGCCAAAAAGTGCCTCAGACAACAATGCCAAACTGATGTAAGGGTCTGGACAAAGTTTACCATGCTTGGTGTTTATGTTTTCTTTTACCCTTTATAGAAAGTGTGTATGCGTCAATAAGTCGTGTGGCTGCTTTAAAAAGCCCTTAAGTGTTTGTATGGGTATTTAGTGCCCTGTTAAAGATGGCCATGTACACCCAGGAGAGCTGTTAAGACTATTGGAATCCACTGCAACATTTTTTCCAGCTGAAAACAATAACTAAAAATTAAATATCATATAAATAATTGTGCAAGTGTATAACCGACTAATGTGGAAATTGAATAAATAAATAAAATTTAAAAATGGTGCGTAGTGGTTAGCACGGTCGCCTCACAACAAGAAGGTCCCAGGTTCGATTTCAGGGCCAGGGATCTTTCTGTGCGGAGTTTGCATGTTCTTGCCGCGCTTGCGTGGGTTTCCTCCGGGTACTCCGGTTTCCTCCCACAGTCCAAGAAAACATGCACCATGCATGATTGGTGAGTCTAAATTGTCCATAGGAGTGAATGTGTGTGTAATGTGTGGCTGTTTGTCTATGTGTGTGGCCCTGCGATGGACTTGCGAACTGTCCATGGTGTACCCCTGCCTCTCACCTTATGTGCGCTGGGATAAGCGCCAGCAGACCCCCGTGACCCCAAATTAGGGAATAAGTGGGTAAGAAGATGAATAAATTAAAAACATTTTCCACGACTTTATGTTTCTTTTAAAGCAGAAGTCTGATTATTAGCTGAAAAAATATTAAGGTGTTAAATTATTCTAAACTTGGTATTTATGTTTTGTAGATGATTAACCCGGTCCAGCTTCTGTTCTGCTTGAAATCAAATAATGAGGGCCAAAAATGAGAAGAAATCTTAACTGAAAGGCAAGGATCACAAACCTGTCAGAAAAATCCACAGAAATCAGACTTTAGTGCACACATTCATTGGCCAGAACCAAGCAAAGAAGCATTGAAATGTGTGAAAACAAGCTGGAAAATTGCACTTATTTTATTTGGCAGTTGACTTTATTCACAGCAACTTAAATTTATTGTTTTTATTATAACAGCGCAGTAGTGTGTTAGGGGCAAAGTGGTAGTGCCTGGGTTTGTCCAAATAATTTAACTCATGACTATGTGAAGGGCAGTGCATTCATTTTAACCCTTAAGCTAACACATGCTTCTACTTATTATTTTTAGGTGTAGCTACAAAGAAAAACAAGAAATAAAAGACTAGTTTGGAATTAAGAGGTAGAACAGTCATTGAAATTCAATGAATATTCTGATTTATCTGTAGGGTTAAAGCATGTTTATACCTTCATTGTATAGAGTAAACAATGCAAATTGCATCAGCATAAAAGTGGAGAATTGATCTATCCAACAACCAATTAGTGTTTGAGTTTTTCATGTTTCATTTACAACCTGTCCAGGGTGTACCCCTGCCTCTTGCCCTATGTGTGCTGGAATAAGCTCCAGCAAACCCTCATGACCCCGAATTAGCAAATAGGCGGGCACAAAAATTAATGGACGAATGAATGAACGAATGAATGAATGAATGAATGGACGAATGGACGAATGAATGAATGAATGAATGAATGAATGTTTCATTTACAAAAGTAGGCTTTTGTATTTTTTTTTGTTACTGGCCGAATATATTTCATACAGTATATGATCCAGTTGATTGCACATATCACTTGGTTGAAAACTACTATTATTTTTTGCATTATTTACTGAACATGTCAATGTCATTTCATATCTTATCCACATGATTCTGCTGAAATCTATCTGCAGGGGAAATGAACAGAGACACATTGGCAGAAACCCACTGATAAGCAGCAGGTACTGTAAGCTGCAAGTCCAACATTAATGCTTCCTCAACTGAAACGCTTGATTCAGACACGGCAGCAAATTTGAGTGAAGTGAGATGGAGAGCCTGGTCTAGCAGAAAAAAAGTTAATTTAAAAACAAGAAGCAGAAATAACAGAAAGCATGTAGTCATATGATATGAATTAAAGAACCACAGCTGAATGCAGAGAGAACAGTGGAAATATTACTAATTAACATTCTGAAAGTATTCTGTGGCATATTTCTGATAAGACTAAAATGGCTATACTGACAATTTCCATTTCAGCTGTCTGTTGACTTATTTTACATGAAGTAAAAGAAGCAGACTTGCAGTTTTAACCAGTTATGTCACAAAGGGTAACGAAATACCTTCATCCTTCTTCTATATGTCATTGGTACTGAAGCTACTGAAGTTTATTTACTATTGACATTTATTGTCAGGGTTAATATCCTGATTTAGCTGCAAAATGCTGTCAAATCAGCTTGTCAATTTTTTCTAACTGGAGACACTTACAGCCTGTTCTGATTACAAGATTCTATTGAGAAGAAATGACGAAAAATATACGGTTGCAATTATAAAATGTGTGGGATGTCTGGAATGCTTAGGGAGAATTTTCATAGAACTGTAAACAGTAGTAAAAATAACTGATTTTTATCATTTATCTTTTATCAATAAAAAAATCTAAATATACTGTAGGTATATTTATTGAGACCTACGGCAAGAAACATTTTACATTTAGTTTTAACGCATTTGGCACACAGCCTTATTGTGAGGAATCATTTGTAGCCTTGTCCATTTTGCAGAAAACAGAGGTAAAAGTTCAAGGCTAGCGCAGGTACTGGTTTATGTTGGGAAACTGGTATATGTCGGGAACGTCGGAAACCTAGTTGTTAAGGTGTTGGACTAAAACACCTTAAAGACACCAGACACCAGAAGGACTGAGGTTCGATTCTCACCTCTACTAAGCAACCACTTTGGGCCCTTGAGCAAGGCCCTTGAATTGATCAGTGGTAAAAAAGAGACCAAATGTAAGTCGCTCTGGATAAGAGCGTCTGCCAAATGCCAAACTGTAACTGTATATGCAAACCCGTAGTCACAAACGACAGGCAATGGGTATGATAAACTAGCTAGAAGTGCTCGGTAATGTACATTAGGCAAAAAATACTTTGCAATACTTGAGGTATTACGCAATGAGGTTAGCCTAGCATGTCCTAAAATAAAGCACCATCACCACTGAACCCGGAACAGGCCCTCACAAGACCATCGGAAGGTACTAGACCCGTTACACTTATCCAGAGTGACTTTTAATGTTGATTATACAATTGGTTTTTGTGTACAATTGGGTTACTGCTCAATGATAAGTAACCAATGTGCTACCATTACCCACAATTTAGAATATAAAGGCATGTATGTGAAATAGCAAAAGCTATTATGATTGTTATTAATTATCTTAACCAATAAAAAAATCTAGATAATGTGACCAACTTTAAGAAAGTTTAGAGCTTTACAACTTTCATTAATGCTGTTAGAAGAAACATTTTCTTAGTTTGTAAAAGCCTCTCAGGCATGAGAGGTTAAAAATGCTCAAATGCTCGGCAAGGTACAAAAAAACAATTTTAGTCTACCATAAATTATGCAACACTAACCTAGAATACAAGCACATTCCCAAGACATACCAGACCTTCCTAGTAGTAATGACCTTCTATTACTCTGCTTCTGATTATGTAACAAACAAAAAGCAAATAGTAGTGAAGTTTTTTTA
Organism: Pseudolaguvia tuberculata; assembly: GCA_026260255.1. Taxonomy (NCBI): domain Eukaryota; kingdom Metazoa; phylum Chordata; class Actinopteri; order Siluriformes; family Sisoridae; genus Pseudolaguvia; species Pseudolaguvia tuberculata. The sequence goes on from JAOTRA010000029.1 coordinate 8,518,358, forward strand.
TCTTTCCCAACTAAAATTCAAGTGCTGTGCAAGCCAGTGTAAATAGTACTTGAGTGGCAGACTACCAAAGATTTTTTTTTTACATAGCATATTATTACAAGCTTATACTAGTTATTGACTCTAACTGTTTTAATTATAGTGTCAAGCATACTCAAGAAACAAATATTGTTTCATAGTGCATTCCTGATGGTTGGCATTACATGATTTCCCTCGGACAAGATAAACAGTCTAGAATCTTGTTTAGATTTTTGTTGTTTCTCTTTTAATTTCCTAAACTATATGTGGCCTACTTTTACAGAATGTGTTAAAATGCAAAGTAAACTCAAATAATAAAATCTATTTACATCCAAGGATAGAAGCCAAACTTGAAATAATACCAGATATGTAAATAGTGTCTGGGTTTTTCCATTTGTGGCATTTGACAGATGGCACACTTATCAAGTGTAACTTACATTTACTGCATTTACTTAGGGGCAGTGATGGCTCAATGGTTAAGGTGCTAAAATTTTGTTCAGAAGACCTGGGTTCAAGCCCCACCACCGCCACCAAGGAAGACCAGGGCTCAAGTCCGCCATTGTTGGGTCCTTGAGAAAGACGCTTAACCCTTCCTGCTCCAGGGGCGCTGTACAATAGCTGACCCTGTGCTCTGACTCCAACTTACTAAGATGGGATATGCAAAAATCAAGAATTTGCCACATGGGATCAATAAAGTATATAAAATAAAAAAATAAATAAATTATACAGTTGGGCAATTGGGGTTTAAAGGCCTGGCTCAGGGGTCCAGCAGAAGTAACCTTTTTTGGTAAGTAGTTCAACACCTAAACCACTGAGCCATGAACTTGTTTTGCTTTCTGATTGTCTTCTTTGCTTTATTATTTACCACTGTGGCATTGGTTTGTTATATATAGCAGTTGTAAGTGCAACCTTAAATCAAAACCTACTGAAGACAGAAAATTGGTCAGAATTGTAGGTCTATTAATCACTACGAAAAAGAAGATAAATGATTATGTATATACACAAATATGTGAACTTCCCACTGTCTACAAGATAACACTGTCACAGCATGAATGTCAGACACTTCCTCATTCCAAGGTATGTGGAATATATTTAATGACATAATGACCCTCAAAAGAATAAAAGTAGACTTTTTTTTTACTGTTCAGAAGGGAGATCCACTCAAATATTTGGGATAAAATTTTTCTGGGCGGTGCGGTGGCCTCACAAATATAGCACGGTCGCCTCACAAAAAGAAGGTCCCAGGTTCGATTCCCGGTCAGCGGATCTTTCTGTACGGAGTTTTCATGTTCTCTTCACGCCTGTGTGGGTTTCCTCAGGGTACTCCGGTTTCCTCACACAATCCAAAAACATACAAATTAGGTCGATTGTTCATTCTAAATTGTCCATAGGAGTGAATGTGTTTGTGAATGGTTGCTTGTCTGTGTGTCCTGGTTGTACCCCCGCCTCTCATCCTATGTGAGCTGGAATAGGCGCCAGCAGACCCCCGTGACCCAGAATTAGGGAATAAGCGGGTAAGATGAATGAATGAATGAATACAAGTTTTCTAACGATCAATAAAGTATTGTCATAAATGCTGTGGTAAAAAAAAATAATCAATGCATATCTCAGACATTAAATTTAAGTGAAATAGAAAATATGTTATGACCTACTGGATAAATTGTGAATTTTAAATAAATAAATAAATAAATAAATAATCAACGTTTAAATCTTGTGGTTTTAAAAATAGATATAAATATGTAATCGCTACTAACACAAGTCATAAGAGGTTAGTATGAGAAATAAACTTCTGCAACACAAACAGTCTGAATATATAGGTCAAGCAAAGATCTTATTGGATTTTATTCTACTGCATATTCATAGCTCTGGCTGAGAACATTCAAGTAGCTTGGAATTTATTTGATCTTTCATAACCAAAAGTGTGTTTTGACAAAAGATATCACCATGGGTTTTGGCCTCAAACCCATCTGCTCTGAATCAGGAGTTCAGGATATAAAAAACGATGAAAGTGAAGTAATAGAAGAGTAACTCTTTCAGCACTGTATCTAGCAAACGGTCCTTTACTGTAACACACTTTTTGACAAGCAGTTAAAATTAGTCTGACATTGATAACTTTACAAACTTTACAATAAAGTCAAGTCCTTCTGGATGCCTGCTTTATATGTACTGTAAGAAAATGGTTTCAACACCATGTTCCAGAGAATATTGTAAGTGCGTTAAACACACTGGTGCTTTACGATGTGTAGAAGTTGACACAACCTCAACTGATTTCTGTTGATTTGTTAAATAATCCACAACTATTTTTAAAGAAAATTATATCGCCTATATTTTTTCTTGATCACAAAAAATCCTATGCAAATTGTATTCTCTTGTCATCTGCAAAGTCTTCCTCTCGCTATCTGCCAGCGATGGCTCTTATTTGATGGATGATCTGGTTCTATATAGTTTACCAGTGTGCCTTTAGGTTATTGTCTTCATTTGTGAATTGCTGTCAAGACAACCTGCTTTTCATTTTAGCTTTGTTTTGCTCTCTTGATCCTTCCCTTGATCTTTTCACAAACGTTCATATGCAGTCTGTGTGAAAATACAGAAATGCACACTATAGCTAGTATGCAATAGAGTTTCTGGCAGGAATGTGGAAATAATAAGTGACACTAAATATTGTTATATGGGTCATTAGCGTCAGTTTGATTACATACTTTCACCATATTTGCCCTTCACACAAACACACACAAAAAACTTTTTAGGAGTTTGTTACACTGTTTTGTGATTGTGTCTGTATCAGTAGTGAAATGTATAGTATAAGCACTGTTTGTATGTCACTCTGGACAAGAGCATCTGTTAAATGTGTAACTGTAACTATACATTTATATTATAATCAAAATATACCGATTCCCGGGCTGAGGATCTTACTGTGCAGTTTGCATGTTCTCCCCATGCTTGCGTGAGTTTCCTCTGGGTACTACGGTTTCCTCCCACAGTCCATTAACATGCAAATTAGGTCAAATGGTAATTCTAAATTGTCCGTAGGAGTGAATGTGTGTGAGTGGTTGTTCGTCTATGTGTTGCCCTGCGATGGACTGGCGATCCGTCCAGGGTGTACCCCCGCCTTTTGCCCTAAGTGTGCTGGGATAGGTGCCAGCAGACCCCCCGTGACCCCGATTTAGGGAATAAGCGTTTAAAAAGATGAATGAATGAATGAAATAAAATAAAATAAAATCAGTTAAGTCAATTTGATGAAGATAAAACTACGTGCTATACTTTCTTGTATATAATATATACAGCGGATTCTATATTCCCTGTAATTTAAATCCTCTTGTATGTTATAACTGACACTTTAAAATTAGTAGTGCATATTTCTGTCTAGTTATCACAAATGATGCTTTAGTAATTTGTTTGATTCTGACACAATATTTAAAATCATGTTTTACACTAGCCTGGCAAACCTGAAATAAAAATTAAATTTTTAAAAAATGTGCAATTTAGTAGCTTGACCATGTAAGTAAATTTATATATAATGCACCATGGCAGAGTGTTACTTCTATTCACATTCAGGTAAAAACATGCAAAGAAAAGACTATAAGCTATATGTGGATTTCACCGGAAATCATTTATGCACATAATAATGTTCATCCGGGTAAATATGAAAAGAATAAGCAGAGAAAGATTTTCTGCATTAAAGACAACCAGCGTATGATATTTTAAATAGCTTAGAAATAGGATAGATTTACACCAAAACAATACAAGTTGGATTCAAAAGGAAAAAGGATATATTTCTATATCTGCATCTTTAATAAAAAAAAATAAATAATAGAAAGCGTTCTATTTACATTTATTTTCAAACTCGTAATTGCACAGTGTTTGTCTTAAGCAAAACCTGTCACTGTAAGGCCAACTTTCCATCCAGCACAAATTACCATTTATTTACCTTGTCTGCATTCATTTATAAACCACTTTGCATTTGGCACAGGTTTGTAAGCCTGAATATGTCAGTATTCAAATGTTTAACATGTCTGTTACTAATGCTGGTGCATCACTGGGAAAACTTTTATAATAAATTGTTTTAAACTGTAGTGGAATAAATGTACTTCCATCGATCTCTCTACAAATGTCAGCTTTACCTCAGAGAACTGTTGCTTTAAACAAGTACATTAAAATAGCTGTGCCTATGGAAGGCATCTCAAGATTTACTGTCTAACATGCTTGGTTTTGATATGTCAATCGACCATGTAATTGTTATCGTAACAACACTTTCATTTTTGTATGACTGTTAAACACCCTATATATCTATCTCAATCGAAAGTAACTTTATCCTCTTTTTGAAAGAAGTTTCCCTAGAAAATTGTGATTAAACTGTATAATTTATAAATTCATGTTCACCAAACCTGTGATGTTGTTTTCATGAATATCTTCTAAACTAATTGTAATGATAGTGGAGGGCATCTTTTAAACAAATTTTCCTTAATCCAGACTCTTTAAACAAATATGGTTAGATAAAAAGAACAAGCAAAATAGTGAAGCAAGTGAAAACAAAAAATTTCAATTTACCTGTCGGGTATGAATTTGCCCAGGTGCCTTGAAGCTTCCTTGACAGTTGCACTCTGAGACAGTGTAGGGGTCGGAGCTGCCGGAAGAGCATTTGGAGAGGGAGTCACAGCCAACTACAAATGTGTTGTCCAAGGGGAGTTCCTGAATGACATGATGCTTTTGTGGAGCCACTGGAGTTTCTGGTTTGATCTGAAAGGTTGGCTGGGGAGACGCTGACTTGTAATGTTTGGCCAAATCAGGGCTTTCAGGTTTAAATGTGGTTGGTGTGGTGGCCCAATTATACTTTCCCATTGTTTGCTCCTCAAGCTCAACTGGAAGGTCTAAGGTGCCATTAATGTGCTCATGAGTAGGATCTTCCGACTTTGATTCTTCAATAGAGACAAAGTTTAACAACAAGCTTTTAGGAGACCTCTTCTTTTTCTTTTTCTTCTTTTTTATCTGTCGGCCTTCCTGGTTTGGTGAAGCCCACTCTCCACTTTGTTTGCCCTTCTGAACAACTTTGTGCCTGGGTGTTTGTCGACAGCGTACCAAAGCAGTCACAAATATTACCAATATGACAGTCATAGTCCCAGCTATTATAGCTATGACAACAATTACATAGCCATTGGTCTGTGGGATTACATCACTGTCCCCAACATTTCTGTCCAAAGGTGTCTCCATACTTTTGCGAACTTGCTCCTGAATGAATGTAGTATTGGAGATAGTATCATTCACAAACAAGTGAACAAGCACAATTGCATGCAAAGGGTCTGGCTGTCCTAGGTCTTTAACCATTACCACCAACCTATGTAGTCCTTGATCAGCATTAGCAATCTTCTCCTGCAGAGTAATGTTTCCTGTGCTTTTGTCAATAGCAAACAATCCTCTTGGTGAACTTCCAACAATGCTATACTGCAACTCTGCATTCATGCCAGTGTCATTGTCAATGGCATACACTCGGGTCACCACAGAACCAGGGATGGATGTAAAAGGTACTAGGTCATAGGAATAGTTTGAAGGTGGAATAACAAACACAGGCCGATTGTCATTGATATCAACAACGTTAATGGTGACCTTGGCATATGACGTTGTCTGAATTAATCCTCCATCCACAGCTTTGACTATGAAGGTGTAAGAACTTTGCTGTTCTCTGTCAAATGTAATGTTTGGTTTAATGACACCAGTTTTGGGGTCAATAATAAAATTGTCCTTCCCATTTATAATTGAAAGGGTAACCACTGAATTTTCACCAGCATCTGCATCTGTAACTGTGATCAAGCCAACTGTGCCATACAAAGGCAAGTTTTCGGGCACATAAAAATTATACTCAGGATGAGTAAAAGCTGGACTGTTGTCGTTTTGGTCCTGGACAATTAGTTTCACAGTGACATTGCTTTGTAAAGGATTAGATCCGTTATCCTTGGCAATGACTGTAAATGAATAGGTTTCCTGTTTTTCTCTATCCAATCTCTTGCTGACGGAAAGTATACCAGACCGCGGATCTATGTTAAACCCATCAGGTGCGTCTAGGCCAAGGGTATAGACAATAAGGGCATTAGAGCCGCTGTCTGCATCCGTGGCACTGATCTTTATCAGCTGTGTACCAGGGTCATTGTTCTCTGGGATGGACAGTTGAATCTCTGGCTGAGGGAAAATTGGGGTATTATCATTCTCATCTTTGATTTTAATGAGAACCATTGCAGATGTATTTAAAGGAGGTTTTCCTGAATCTGAAGCTACTATCTTAATTGCATACTCCCGAGTAGACTCATAATCTAAGGGGGCTGCAGTTTCCAACAAAAATTGATCATTAAAAACAGGCTTCAAACGAAATGGTACATCATGATCAGTGTAACATGTCACTTTACCGTTAAGGTCAGCATCCTTGTCAGTTACTGTAATAAGAGCTATTTTTGTGTTTAAAGGGGCATTTTCAGACAACAATACTGTGCCATTTACAAGGTTTATGATATACCGAGTATCAATTGATGGAATATTGTCATTAATGTCTGTTACATTTACAGTGACAGTAGCTCTAGATGGTGTAGTGCTACCGTCACTTGCCAGGACTATAAGTTTGTGGACTGGGTGGGATTCTCTGTCCAAAGGCTGCTTAATTGTTATCAATCCAGTAGAACCGTCAATAGCAAAATGTCGTCTGGATACTGAAGATATTTGATTGCTAAAAGAAAAATGAATCTGAGCATTCGAGCCAAGATCAGCATCAGTTGCATGAAGCTTTGTTACTGATGTCCCCATTGGTGCATTCTCTGGCACATTTACCTCCACCTCACTGTCTTTGAACACTGGCCGATTGTCGTTTACATCAGAGACAGTAACCTGCAGGATGGCTGTGCTGGACTTTGGAGGTGTGCCACCATCTTCCACTTTGATTTTCATCACAAAAGTATCTTTGGTTTCTCGATCCAAATTTTGTTGGACTATGAGTTGGGGCCACTTGTCTCCTTCTGGAGTTTCAATGATGTCTAGGCCAAACTCACTTACACTCTGCAAAAGATTAAAAAGGATAAGCATGTAAATAAATATATTTCATACACACAATTGTTGACTGTATTTGTATTTAAAAATGTGTTTCAACGTGATGCTTTCTAGGTAGCAAACCTTGAGAATATAATTATTTAATCCTATTACATTTAGAATGGCATTCAGCAGACATATTTATCCAGAGTGGCTGTACATTTTTCAAAGTTATAGAACAATGTGGTATAAAGGCCTTGCTCAGTGGCCCAGCAATAGTAAGATAATTTATCAAAATTGTTAAGTTGGCGATCAAGTCCTTCCAGGAATACCAGGAATATCAGGAAGACTTGAGCTCACAACCACCATTAAGTCACTGTTAGTTAATTCTTGAACAAGACCCTTAACCTTTCCTGCATCAAACGCTCTGTATCCAGTGCTCTGATCCAAACTTTATATGAGACAAATTTATATTATGTGACAAATATAAATTTACATTAGTACATTACCAAAGAAATTCTTTTATTTGTCTTAACGTGAGTTAATTTGGTCCAAAATTTGGAGGCATTGATTCTAAATTTATTTTTAAGTAGAAAGTAAATTGGTTATTGTCTTTATAACATATTCATTTATTGAATGTGATATTGTGTATGTTGCCTGTTCTGCCTTCTTTTAATAATAATGTTTATCTACCAGAGTTAGCAGGAAAAATAATTGCCCCAATACAATATTAGTGTATGAATATAAACAAACAACGCAAAGTGTTGAGTAGTAATGCCAAACTCATTTTAATGAAACTATAAATGTAAGCTATTTTCCCCACTTATATAAAGTCTTAGCAAAACATTTCCTTTTTAATAGCATAAAATTTCTGCTTTGTTATATTCTGGCTTACTATTTGCCCCATACTGTATTTGTATATTCTGGCTTACTATTACCTCTCATACTAAATGTATGGTGCACCAGAAGGTGCCTCCAATTAGATTGTGATCTATTCAAGCTACCGAAATGAACTGGGAGTTTACACGGGCCAATGGGACACTGAAGAAAATGTGTGAAGAAATAGTGTGGTGAAAGAGGCAGGCATGACCAGATAAATGGGAAATAAAGACCAGAGCTAAAGGCATCAAGCCTGTGAGGGAGAACTTGAATAAAGAGGGTCGGGGGTTTGAAAATAAGTGTGGTTTTCATCTTTTAAACAGTCGGGGCCTGCGGTCAGCTGGTTGTGTCTACATTTTTATAAAGCACACTGTTGTTTCTGCAGCGTTGACCTCCCGGCTGAAAGTGTTGCCACCAGCATGTTTTCCTTCTTAAATAGTATTACATGCAGGGTAGTATAGTGACTATACAGGGTGCGGTATGTTCCTTTTTTCATTATAATGTGTGCTATTGTGAACATGCTGCTGCTGTGTGAGTGTTACTGGAGTTTTTGTTGCTATGCAATTTTTGTCACCATTCTTATTTGTTTCTCCCCTGGTGTGAGATCAGAGTAAACCTTTAGTTGGATTTTCTGCTTTTTCTAGCAAACAATTGGTTCTGTCATTTTCACTGGATATTAGAGCCACGTGAAAGTTTTTTTTTCTAATGTTGAATGAATTTGCATGACTTAACATGCTTGCTGTGGCAAATAGAATGTAAAATAAAGGAGTTTGTGGCTTCTTAACACCGACTGTGAATTTACAATTCATAAAGGGTTCAGGTATATGTATAACACTTTTAATAACATAATAGGCAAGATTAAAGATTAAAGATACACTATTGCATTGTTATTACAAGACGTATATCATGTCATGTTAGGTTTCCTTTCATTTATTCATCTTCATTCCCACTTAGTCCCTAATTTGGGGTCACAGAGGCCTATCCCAGCACACATAGGGCGAGAGGCAGGGGTACACCCTGTAAGGGTTGCCAGTCCATCTCAGGGCAACACTTAGGCAAACAACCATTCACACACACATTCACTCCTATGGACAATTTACAATCACCAGTCCACCTAATCTGCATGTTTTTGGAACATGGAAGCGCAAGGAGAACATACACAGAAAGATCCCCGGACCAGGAATCGAACCTGGGACCTTCTTGTTGTGAGGCGACCGTCCACTACGCCACCACGCTGCCCCGTTAGGTTTTCATATTTCAAATATATATTTTTTTGTTTTCCTAAAAATGAATATACAAATGAACAGTCTTTATTTGTAAACTTTTTATGCTATTGCAATGAGTTACTCGGGATATGAAGCCAATATCTTTTAGTCAATTTTAAGTAATATCTCGTTTTTGTGTACAGCCTCAGACAATACCCACTGGATCTAAAAAAAAAAAAGCCTGTTTTTTTTTCCCCGTGGCCAAGGGCTGCATGAGTTATCAAGCAACACTTTTGTTCCAGTTTAGTCCATACAAAATGAGGTTGGGGGATTGTAATTACCTTCAGGCATGCTAAGAATGAGTCAAAAGAGTATGAATCACTAGCCCAAGGGAAGTGACAATCATCAGAAAATAATATGCATGCTGGTTAGGATTCGCTCCAATTTTTGTACCCACTGACCTGCAGCATATTAGGAAAAACACAGAGGGTGAATTTGTTTCTTAACAGCATAACACCCAGAAGAGTCTGACATTGGAACCAGCTGTGCAATTAAGAGATTATATGCAACAGTAACACTGATTTTCTGTTTAATCAGCAAATTGTCTAGCATAATGAATCAATAATATGACCTTTTATGTAGTTAACCAAAAGAGCAGTATAAAACTATGTCTAGTATACACAACATGTATAATGCATGGCACTGCTATTACTCAAGAAGTCTTGAAAGGTAGAACCTTTAGAGTGACAGCAGAGGGTCTGGGTAGCAGCCCAAGTGGCAACTGGCTGACATCTAAAGCAATCAGACAGATTGTCAGTTGTTTACAGGCTAGATTAAGTAAGTATCTACTGAAAAATATTGGTGTACAACTATAAAATATTATTTAAAAAATATTTGTAGTTCAATTATGGTATATAGCTAACATTTAGCTGGTCCTTACATGTGTTATAAATAGGGATGCACTTATTTGGTGGTGGAAGAGTCCCAAAAAAGGGATTTTAAAATGAGCATTTTTATTTCATATACCACATCAATAAAGTGCAATCGGTTAATAGGTGTGAGATTTTATCTGAAATTAGACCTTAAAATGGTTCTGCGGTGGACTGGCGAACTGTCCAGGGTGTACCTCTGCCTCTCACCGTATGTGTGCTGGGATAGGCTTCAGCAGACCCCCGTGATCCCGAATTAGGGAATAAGAAAGTAGAAAAATGAATGAATGAATGAGACCTTAAATGCGATCTAACTATTGAGCTATAAAGACTTAAGACGCTTTTTTTCCTAATTGTCTGAAAATGTACTTCAGAGATTCCTTTTTACCAGCTTTGATCTAATTTAAACCATTTGGCAAAGACCAAAACACAAGAGCTGCCTCTCTGGACAAGCTCTTGGCCAAAATTCAGCATAAATGATAACTGAAATCAAATGAAAGTGAGCAGTATGGCTGAACGCCTCTTATGTTCTATCCAGGGCACGATAACAAATTAGTCAGCCATAACCGTCAAGCTTGCACTTGATCTATTTTGTATGTTTACTCAAACTGACAAACCCCTTCCTACACACGCATGCACATGCTCACGCAAATAAAAGCTTTAAACACACGGCACTAATAACTACCCACAGACCTTGGGTGCTCTTTCTCACAACCTATTTGTCCCCAAGATAAAAAAAAAAAACCTTCTGGACTAATTAGCTTTAAGCCTCATGATAATTAGTTTGTTGGAAACCTGGACAGGTCATTACAGCGGGGCTGATATGGAAATGTTTACAAAAGAAAAACAGTCTCATGGCATGCCAGTCACTTCTTCTTCACTTATCACTTCCTGATCATTAATGATTTAATGAATGCATCACCTCCTTGGCTGCCTTCTGATGCAGCTTCAACAATGTAAGTGCCGGATTAAATATGCATACAAATTACCTTAACTAGGCAAGCCTATACAAACCAGCAATGTTAACACATCATCAGCTGTAATGTAGATGCCAGTTTGTATAATAAGAAAAGCCTTTTGTAGTGCTTTATTTAAGTACAGAACCTCTATAGTGATAGTTTCCCCATGAGCCTTTTAAGTGGTGGAAAGGGATAGGTATCTTAATGTGGGGTTAGAGTACTTAAATGGCAGAGTGAAAATAACAATGAATGGGGTGAAACCCACAACAGAAAAGTCAATATTTTTATCCCATGAGTATGATCTGATCCAAATTCCTCAAGACAGAACTTGTAAAAAGGCTCTTTTTAAGTGATAAAATCTCATCTAATGGAAAGCTCTCCTTCAGTAATGCATAGTATTATTTTCACCAGCCTGACCTTGATGTGTCCACCATTCCAGGTGAGACAGTTGCAATAATGCTGATAGCACGTTAGTTAGGAATAAAACATTATGGTGATTACCAATATATAAAAACCAAACAATAAAAGCATGTAATTGATTCATATGTAACACAAACATTTAATCTGTGTATAATATATTGTAACTATAGTGTTCATAAAACTATAGTATCAGGATGCCTATCACATCATACAATCACATTTAAATGTTGTTTTTTATCTGCATGCTTTATTACAGAATTATTTTCACTCATAATCTTCTAATAAGATTATGGAAAGTGGTAGCCTAGTGGTTAGTGTGCTGGACTAATACCAGAAAGACCCGGGTTCGATTCTCACCTCCCACCAAGCAACCACTGTGGGCCCTTGAGAAAGGCCCTTAACACTCAGTTGTGTTAAAAAAAAAAAAAAAAGAGAGAGAGAGAGAGACCAAATGTAAGTCGCTCTGGATAAGAGAATCTGACAAATTCCGAACTGTAACTGTAATAACCTCCACACTTCTGTGAATGCTCTCCACTAGATGTTGTAGCGTATGCTTTTTCCATTCAGTTGAAATGTTTAGGCACCGAAGGGTCTGGGGTTGCAGATCACCCTAAAGGTTTTTAGTGTGATTAAGGTCAGGGCTCAGTACAGTTTAGTTCTTCTAATCTAACCTTAGTGAACTATTTCTTTATGTACACATGGGCATCGTCCTGCTGCCACAGTGTTTGTGCTGTTAAGTTTATTAAAGCGTATGCCTCTGAGTATGTACGCATATGTGTTTCCCACAGAAGGAAATAAGAAACTGTATCAAGAGATTAACATGTCCTGAAGCTAAATATTAATACTTGAGCATGTGGAGACATAGACTTCTGGGTGCTTTATGAGCAATATACATTTAGCAATATACTGTATTTCTTGTGGAATCTCAATAAAACAAATTAGTTCTTTTTATTCGTTATGTTAAAGCCGCTATAATCTGCCATTCAATTCTTTAAAATGGCTTAAAGTTAATATTACTAAAATAATCCTTGATTCTGGCAGCGTGGTGGCGTAGTGGATAGCACAGTCGCCTCACAACAAGAAGGTCCCGGTTTCAAATACCGAGCCGGGATCTTTCTGTGCGGAGTTTTGCATGTTCCCCCGCACTTGCGTGGGTTTCCTCCGGGTGCTCATGTTTCCTCCCACAGTCCAAAAACATGCAGATTAGGTTGATTGGTGATTGTAAATTGTCCATATGAGTGAATGTGTGTGGGAATGGTTGTTTGTCTATGTGTTGCTCTGAGATGGACTGGCGACCCGTCTTGGGTATACCCCCGCCTCTCACCCTATGTGTGCTGGGATAGGTGCAGCAGACCCCCGTGACCCCGGATTCGGGAATAAGCAGGTAAGAAGATGAATGAATGAATGAATAATCCTTGATTTGTAAGACTCTTAGTGACACTGTTGAAAAGAATGTTGGAATAAGTACCCACAGGAGATACTACTGTGTTTATCATTTTTAAGTAAATATCTGTAAATTGGGATTTACTGTAAGCAAAAAATGAACAGAGCCATGATGTTGAAGAAAATGAAATAAACCTGATTGAGTGAGAGAGTTCTATTCTTGTATTAATAAGTCAATGCTTCCACTTTTACAAAATTTGCCATGAGCACGCAGCGAGCCAAAACAAGATCGCTCTCTGAGAGCAGAACACCTCTCTGCATGTGACAAAGCTACCATGATGCTAATCAAGTGTCACTATGCTGTAGATCAGCTCTTCTCTCTGGGTAAAGTAGGACTGTGTGAAAGATCACAGACTCACACTTGCTGTCAGAGAACCAGAAACAGTCCGAGAAGTGGATTTACGGTCAGATTCCACTCAAGTGGTGTTTTTCAGCAAGCTCACAGCGGAAGAAACATTCTCTTTGTATCACTATGACTGAACTAGTCTTTGATTTCTATCTGCATCAATTTGAAATGAAAAGGACATTGTTATATAAAATAATAATATAATTTGATCCGTTTATCAGAGTAGACATTGCACATAGTTATTAGGAGATACAGCTATGTTTTAATATACTGACAACGCATGTTTCTCCCAGCTCAAAGTATGAAGTGTTGCACCAGATATGCCTTGGCAGCTAACTTAATCAGACATCAAAGGCATGTATTCTGCTAATTCTCACATTTAATAGCAGTAGTACTGTTTTATTTTTAAGTTGGTTAATCAAACCCAGAGATAAATGTAAACTGCGAAAATTGGCTAGAATAGTTGTTTGCTCATGTATATACCAACTAGATAAATAAATAAATAAATAAATAATGAGGGGAAGTGGTAGCCTAGTGGTTAAGGTGTTGGACAAAGACCGGGGTTCGAATCCCACCTTAATCCACGATTGCTCAGTTGTAAAAAAAAAAAGAGACCAAATGTAAGTCGCTCTGGATAAGAGCGTCTGCCAAATGCCAAACTGCAACTATAAATAAATAAATAAATAAATATAACAACCCATTTCAGATTAAGCCTCAATATTACTGCTATAATGACCACATGTGTGAAAATGTTCTCTGCTAGATTTTAGATGTTGCTATGGAATTTGCTCAAGTAGCCACAGTAGAATTGGAGAAACTGAGATCTAATGACAGGCCCTTGTATCATAAAGTTTTTTGTTCTTTATTATAGAAATTAAAATGGTCTAATAAGGCACTTTAGGATTTTGCTATTGCAACATTTTGCAAGATCAACAAACAATGGTTTTCAATTGTCATTTATTAAATTACACAGACTTTTCCACACATTTGGGAACATGTGTATCATTTGACCTCCTCAAAGAACATATTTAGCCAAGTAAAGTTAGACAAGTAAAACTAAATTATATTTGTCTTTATTGTACTTTCAGTTAGATTTCACAAGCCAAAGCACAGAAAAAGTTGATTTGATATTTAAAACAAATAAACAAAACAGCAATTCACCCACCTTGACAAGTTCATAATGCTGAATTCCATTAAGCCCAACATCCGGATCGAAAGCTGAGGGTACAGGATAACGGTTATTGATAGCTGTGTTCTCAGGAATGGAGATGTTAATGACCGTAGACTGGAACAGAGGCGCATTGTCATTGATGTCTTCAATGAGAAAGCGAATCTTGACCAGACGAAAGATCTCGTCGGGTAGCACAGCCACCTCAATCTCATAGAAGCAGCGTTTCTCATTGAAGATTCCGGAGCACAGTTTCTCGCGGTCAATGCGATTCGACGTGGTCAATATCTCACCTGTGCTGGCCTCCACTTTTACTAATGGAACCTCACCTGATTTGTAGACAGGTTTAAACTCCAGGGCTGAGGACAGCTTAACATTGGGGTCCAGGTGTAGGTCCATGTCTTTGCGCAGGTTCCCAATTCGAACATTCTCAGGTTGTTCCTCTTTTATTGTGTAATCCTTCTCCTGGGCCCAGCACATTGACACTAGGCAGGTGAACCAAAGCACCAGCACATAGGATTGGCTCAAAAAGTCCATGCTCAGAGTGGGTGGGGAGTTGTCTTGCAAGGTCTGTAATTTCTATGGTAATAAGAGAAGACAAGAGAAGAGGAAAAGATAATTGTTGTATTACGAAACCATGTAACACACAATTACACATTTGGCTATAATTAGCGTTCTTTTTACTAGAAACCTTTTTTTAAAATAACCTTTTACATCTTAACAAATGAGGGGGAAAAGGCGGCATACCAAATCTTTGGAAATATCAATATTTAATGGTGCTCAACACAATTAACCTTTGGTGCTCAACATCAAATGATGACTGTCTGGACAGGGAACTTGTAGACACTCACTTAACTTAGACAACTGTTTTAATTAATGGTGTTAACCGCATTGGGGATATGAAGCAAGTGAACAGTGATGTCTTTGTTCAATGTACACTTCTCTGGCAGAGGCATTAGAATTCTTCTTAATATTTGGATATGCTGAAACTGAAACTCCCACAGTTTGCCTGTCTGTTGCCCTGAGATGGACTGGAGACCCGTCTAGCATGTTCCTTTGCATCTTGCCCTATGTATGCTGGGATAGGCACCAGCAGATACCCATTACCCCGAATTAGGGAATAAGCGGGTAAGAATATGAATGAATTAATTATTATTACTACAAATAAACACACACACACACACACACACACACACACACACACACACACACACACACACACACACACACACACACA
>JAOTRA010000029.1:8543667-8554732 GCA_026260255.1 Pseudolaguvia tuberculata
CTCTCTCTCTCTCTCTCTCTCTCTCTCTCTCTCTCTCTCTCTCTCTCTCTCTCTCTCTCTCTCTCTCTCAATCACTCTCTCAAACACACAATCTGACACTCGCGCCGATGTTTGCGAGACTCAGCCGGCTTTAGGTAGACACGCCCCTATCGCCATCGACTTCTTGAATTCTAGAATGACGTCCGCATAACGGGGTGGAGTCACGACCGTGGTCCCCGCCTCCTTCATGTAAAAGCCGCACTGCTGATGGAGACTGTGGCTCATTTGATAGAAAAGGGGGCAGTGTTGGTTTGAGAAATAAATTGTCACTTTCCTTCATATAGAAAAACGTGTATTGATCTATATTCTAAACAAGTTATTTTAACTAAATGTTTTCGGTTTATGTTAATGAAGATTGACCAGATATTAATATCAATTGGAAATGTGTTTATAATTTTATTCTTATCAGGATGGTGGTGTATCCAGAACATCCTGAAGGTCCCTAAGTGAACAGAACGTGATTCCATAACATATTTTTAGATCACAGGTGGAAACCGGAAAACCATAGATCATACAGAGTTTAAGATCGGAAGATGTGCTTATGAAATGTAATGCAATTTGCACCATAATTCTTGTATTATTGTATTCTATAAAATATTGCCATATAAATAATACAACAGTACAATACAACATACATAAAGTATACTATTAATTTTTATCAATTAACTTAAAATTAAATTGATACCTATAAGTTTGTCCCCAATGATCAAGCTGGATCATGAAAAGATGTAGAAAAAACTTGGCGAGGAACCAAAAAGAAAGCCATAATCATCTGGGTGACACAGAATGTAGATCACATTATAATGTAGATTACATCATCAATCTTTACATAACCAGGTAAGCACGTGTGCTTGTGAAAAACACATCCAGAATGAGACACAAACCCATCCTGGGGCATAATATAGGAAACCAAAGAACCCCCACTGAGACATGGGCAAAAATGGAAGACAGTACAGACAGTAACCCAAGCTCAGGATCGAACAAAGTATCCTGGGGCTGTAAGGCAGCAGCACGACTCATTTGTAAATTGAGGTTATGTAACCTCTGAGGGCTGGTTTGTGCCCACAATATGTGATTCATCTGAAATGGAAGTAGTGGATATTTTTGTGTATTTTATATGTTGCAGCTAATGCACCATATTTCTTATGACATAAAAAGTCCACACTTTTGCCATGAAAACATTTATCACATTAAAAATGTAACACCCGTTTAGCATAATCAAATTTTGATATCACTAATATTTTAATATATTAGAAATGGCTGCAAACATACGCTGTCTGGCCCAAAAAATTGTCGCCACAAAAAAGCTCACACTAATATTTTAGCTTTGATTTTGCTGTGGCATTGTTTCAATTAGCTTCTGCAATGTCTAAGATTTATTTCCAACCAGTGTTGCATTATTTTTCGAATCTGACTGCTGCGCAAAGCACATCCCAAAGATTATCTATAGGGTTAAGGTCTGGATTCTGTAGTGGCCAATCCATGTATGAAACTTATGTCTCATGCTTCCTAAAACACTTTTTCATAACCCGTACCATCATGGAAGAAAAAATCCATTGATGGATTAACCTGGTCATTCAGGATATTGCATACTGTTGCTGAACCTAGACTGCAGCAACCCCAGATCTTATTCTTAGTAAAATTAGGTGGAGACTTTTTTTTAGTCAAGCAGTGTATTTTGAAAAGAGGTATTATTGCCAATAAGGTCCCAGGTTCGATTCCCGAGCCGGGGATCTTTCTGTGTGGTGTTTGCATGTTCTCCCTGCATGGGTTTCCTCCATGTACTCCGGTTTCCTCCCGCAGTCCAAAAACATGCAGATTAGGTGGATTGGTGATTGTAAATTGTCTATAGGAGTGAACGTGTGTGTGAATGGTTGTTTGTCTATGTGTTGCACTGAGATGGACTGGCGACCTGTCCAGGGTGTAACCCCGCCCTTCACCCTATGTGCGCTGGGATACGTGCCAGCAGACCCCTGTGACCCAGAATTAGGGAACAAGCGGGTAAGAAGATGATTGAATTAATGAATGGAGGAACTAATAATGCCTTTTATTCAACTGGTATACAACAAGTTTGTATTATACCCTAATGTTCAATTTTTGATCTTAAATGATCAATCAGAAGCTCAAAAGCAGCTTGTATTTATTTGCGTTTTGCTGTAAATTTATTTATTTTTAAATCTATTAAACAATTGGGGTTAATAGTAGTGTAGCACTGGTAACTCTTCCAATTAACAGTCCAACACCGTAACCACTGCACTACCACTTAGATCTCTGACTTTTGTTCTTTGTCATCAGTGTCAATTTATTATTTACATTATTATTTAATCATTATTTATTTATGTATTATTATGAATTATATGAGAAAATCAGTTATATTTGAAATTTAAATGCTGTGGACTCTATATGGTTATCCAATTTCTTGTTTTTATTGTACATTGTGACACTGATGAATTGACACTGTTGCATGTTAAAGATATGTGAAATACACAAAACCTCCCATAGAGGGCCATTTTGCTACTAAATATGAACTTTTATAGTAATTGGTTATGCATTTGTGATAAGGTTATAGAATACACACATTCTTCTGGGTCATGTTGAAAAATTGACAATCTGGGTGCATGCCAACTGCTATAAAAGATCCTTCAGCAAACATGAAGCACTGGTATATATGTGTTTGATTGATTTTTTTTTCTATCAGTGTCGGTGTCCTTGTTGTTTCACGTGCACAGATTGTCTTCAATAGATGCTTTGACAACCATCCTCTGCTGATCTTGGCAAAGGAAGTGGAGTTCTTTGACACTCAATGCCTGTCTTTTGATTTTTCAGCATAATATATCTTCCAAGTACCTGGTGTTCATCTGCTAAGTTCCAACTAGTTAACTCCTAGAAATACTTTTTTTCTTTGCCTTCTAATAAACAGAATGACAAATAATAAATGAGTTTTTCTCTTTTTACTGTATCATAAAATGGACAAAATGTGTATGTTTAAGCAGTAAGTACCAATAACTTTAGTAAATGTTTCCACATTGCACTTCAACAAGAAGGTCCCGGGTTTGATCCCTGGGACGGGGATCTTTCAGTGCGCTTGCGTGGGTTTCCTCAGGGTACTCCGGTCTCCTCCCACAGTCCAAAAACATGCAGATTAGGTCGATTGGTGATTCTAAAAAAAATTGATGATATCAGTACGGAGAGGGAGGTAAAATTGTACAAAACTTACTTCATTGGTCTTGTACACTGTTTATACAAAGATATCAGATTTGTCTATCCACTGTTTAATAAAAGGTTTTTAATTATGTTAAATAAACAATTTAAAAAAGGTACAAGCAGTGATTAGCTCACCTTCACTACATGTGAATGTGTGTGTGTGTGTGTGAATGGTTGTTTGTCTGTGTTGCCCTGAGATGAACTGGTGACACGTCCACGGTATACCCTGCCTCTCGCCCTATGTGTGCTAGGATAGGCCCCAGCAGACCCCCATGACCCAGAATTAGGGAATAAAGCGGGTAAGAAGATGAATGAATGAATGAATTTTTCCACCCTATATGCTTCTTTAGTTTACTTTCTTTCATGTCCTGTTTAATTGATACACGTCAATAAATTCATTTAGACATACCATGCTGAGCTATTCTTTAGATTAGATTCACCTGTGAAGAAAGATTTCTCTTGGCATCAAAAGTATAAAGCTGTGACTTCTCATCTGTAATCAGATCAACACACGTGTAGTCAAGGTGAGCTAATTGCCCCTCTTCCACTAAAACCTAAATCAGTGCTTGTACCTTTTAAATTGTTAATTTAACATAATTAAAAACCTTTTTTTAAACAGTGGATCGGCACTTCTGATATCTCTGTATCAACAGTGTACAAGACCCATGAGGTAAGTTTTGTACACTTTTTCCTCCCTCTCCGTACTGATATCATCAAATCAGCTTTTCTGTATGCCTTAATCTGCATGCTGTTGGCACCACTCCCTGATCCATGAATCATTATGAACAGCAAGAAGAAAAAAAAAACATTGAGAAAAGAACACACTAATATGCCTTATCAGTCTGGCACAGCTGGGCAGGGATCACCGCTGAGGGCTGGAGGTAAATTGCAAGGTGTGCCTCAGTGTATTAACATTCAGGTTCTTTCAGAAAGGATTGATCTCTGCCTGCTATAATGCATGCTGGTGTATTATCCCATCTGTCTCTAAAGATAGACTAGCTCGGTTCACTCTTTACAGTGTTCAATAGCCACTCAAAAGTCTTGAAACAACAAAGATCTAAAGCGTTGTTTCTTTTCTTCTTTTACCTAAAGAGTTGGAACTCTGAGAAAGCTGGGTCAATGAAAGATGTTGAGGTGAAAATAATGTGTGGAGAAAAAAATCACAAGGACAATTCACAAGATTTCTTAGAAAAAATATTGCTGCTCTTTTGCATGCGCCTCAACCTAAAAAAAAAGTCTAGCAAGTACCAACAAAGGTGAAAAAGTAGAAAATTGCATTATATTTATATATTTTTTTATTCTAATTGTATTTCCATGCTCTACCCATTTCTCTATTTAAAAGTAAACTTACACTAAATAAAACTCCATTTTTACTCCATTTACAGTATTTGGCAGATGTCCTTATCCGGATCAACTTACATTTAACTATTTTATACAACTGAGCAACTGGGGGTTAACTCCAACTTCCAATTAGCAGAGTAACACATTAATGTGCTACAACTTTCCCCACGCCTATAAAGCTCAACATTTTCCTATATTATGAAAAAATATTACTATTAAATTAAGTTAATGTTTCTTTTAAGGAGGTTGAAATCACTAGTGTAAGACATTTATTTACCCGTTATCATGAAGTAAATCTCTGTCGATCTGACTCTCCCTTTATCTCTTTCCAGAATAAATCTCTATGGAAACAATATTGATAGGAACTTAAGGAGAATAGGAAAGTTGCCCCGTATGTGCTGCCTTTGTGGAATTACATTTTGAACAAGATGAACAAAGATGCGGAGGAGTTTGAGGAGGCGAAGGAGTTATAAATCTTGAACTTTACTTTCAAAATGTACAACATTCATGCCCTTGGTTCATGAAGCAGGAATTCAATAGCAACTGCCCTTCAGTCATGAAAATATGCAGAATGTAAACCATAAGTAAGATTCAATATGTTCTGGGACATGAATTTATGGACACTATGCCTTTGTTTCTGATTTCTAAAAAAAATGCAACAATTTGAGTTACCTTCGATGGCTTGTGCTTTATCTCAGTGTGCAGAGTGTGTAGGTGTATGTGCGTTTGTGTAATGTAGTCCACACTTAAGCGTCAGAGAGAAATAAAGACAGAGGGATGGCGAGAACTCTGCGTATACCCATCTGTATTTTCAAATGTCAATGAGTGCTACCATCAGGTGAGTAGTGTGGGAGTGTGATAGGTAATAAGTAGTTTGGGAGTGGGAAATTGTTGAGGGAGTGGGAAGATGATCGTTTGATGCATTATCGGACCGCGTTAGCTGACTGTCCATAATGTGGCGACTCGGTCAGATAAGATGAGAAAATCTTGTGAATGTGGCATGCAATAATTTTACATATATGGGTTTCCTTAGTAATATCCTAGGTGAGGGACAATTGTTTGTCAGGTTGATAAGGTTTACATGAACAAGAGTCACAGGGTCAGATCAATAGAAGCAATCCATCTGTCCTACGTCTTTAATGGAGAAAGTGAGACAAATGTATAAGTTTCTCTGGATTTGGCAGTTTATATTAAACAAAGTGAAACAAATTATGTAAGTTAATGAGTTTTTAAATGATTAAATCGATGAGTATTTATATGAGGCAGCTTGTGTAAGGTTTAAAACACTGGGTCCCAATTTGTCACTACATGCATTATACATTTAAAATGATCATGGCGTTTGTTATTTTAATATACTACATGCATTATTTGTTTAAACATTGTTAAACATCAGAGTAATTGATTTATTTATTTTGCAAAAGTATATGCTAAGAACATTCTCAGATTAGATTATATGCATCCACTCAAACATTTAGCCATATTTATATAAAAATGGAATAACAATATAATATAATGAAACACTCATGCTATTTTTTTCTCTTGAGAAATAAATGTTATTAAATTTTATTTGTAGGAAATAAAACATGTAATATGTTCAATTAGCATGAAAATACATTTATCTATGAAGCCTGATTTATAAAGGAGCTCAACTATTGTTGTAATAAGTGTCAAAGCCACAGCTTTTCATTGCAGATTAAATAAATATTATGGTTGATTATTTGTTATGTCTTCAACCACAATTTATTTTGTTGCTGTAAGACAAACTCTCATTCTCATGGACAAATTCCATTATTAAAAAGAAACCTCTAAAGCAAGAGCACAATTCTGGATGAAGATTATATTGACCATTCAAATAATGGCTACACTTTTGGTATAAAACCTTAACTTATGTTTACATACAATATGCCATATACATTTGGTAGCACCGTGGTTAAAGTGTTGGACTTTTAATTAGAACTGCCAACTGTTCAGTTGTATTAAAAAATAAAACTGTCGCTCTGGATAAGAGCGTTTGCTAAATTTTGTTATTGTGTTTTATTTGTTATGTTTATGATTATGACTCCATTAATGCAATTAATGTGCAAAATTTCTTTTTTTTTAAATATCCACCCAAATAATATTATCATAATAAAACATTTTAAGCACTCTCATCAGTAAAATATCAAGAAGTAATTATTGTAAGGGAGTATTACATAAACTCATTTTTAAAGGTTAAGACAGTCATATCAAAAATGTCCCTTATGTTTATGTTTTATTAGCTGATTTATAGAGCCGGGCAGAAAAAACATACCACCTACCACTGTTGTCTTCATATCGGGATATAAATAACAAACAATGATTTTCCTATGAAATTACATTTGAATGAGAAATAATATTAACTTCACAGTCATGCTGCTTGCCCGTGTACTTCACCGCATGTACCATGTTGTGTTCTGAGACAGAAAAGTGCAGGAATAATTTGATGTGTGCACGCATAACTTATTCATCAGGTTGTTTTCCAGTAGATCAAAAAGACACATTTTATATATACTGATCATAATGTCAAATTCTTAAAACTATTTTCTAAAAACAATTCAAACACATATATTGTAGTTTATTGATGATAAAGAAGCATATCACTATGTCCTGTAAAATGTGAGGAGAAGCATCTATGTATCAGACTTTTTTGTCTATCAATATCCGATTGTAATAAGAGTGCAACAGCACTCTGTCATATTTATCAATCAATCCAATTTTTTGCAGTGTATCTGAGCAGAGTATACTACTTAAAGGACCACTATTAGGCATTTTGGTTGCAATAACGGGATGTACTTTGGTTATGTAATGTTTAATAGGTGCTATATGTCAAAGTAGCATTTGCGTTGAACGACCCAACTCAAGATTCCAAGTAGAGCATTATTAGAAATCCAGAGAGTTCTTCACAAAGAACTCAATCTTACAGAACATCTTACAGAGTCGCATAAACTCACTAACACTATTGTAGCACTGTGAAGTTTATTATAGGAAGAATGAGATTAAATCTGGAATAGGGTATGCAAAAACTGCATCAATTTCATATATTATGTAAACTGTTTCTATAGTACATATCCTTAATATATGTTATAATAAGTTATACGTAATCTGATCCACAGTAATTACATTTACATTATTTGACAGATGCCCTTATCCAGAGGGACTTACATTTACTGTATCTCTTTTCATACAACTAAGCAATCAGGGTTTAAAGATTTCTCCGAAGCTCACAGTGGTGGCATGTTGGTGATGTCAGTCCAACACCTTAACCAAAAAGCCCCCCTTTTCCGCAGCACAGGAAGTAGGATTTAGTGCCAATAATACCATAACAAAAAGAAACAAAAACAATTGCTAAAATTATTCATTCATCTTCATTATTCCCTAATTCAGGGTCACACATAGACAAACAACCATTCACACACACATTCACTCCTATGGACAATTTAGAATAACCAATCCACCTAATCTGCATGTTTTTGGACTGTGGGAGGAAACCGGAGTACGACCGTGCAATCCACTATGCCAATGCGCTGCCCCGGCTAAAATTATTGTTTTCAATAATTCTTCTAAAGAAAGTATTGTTAGCTATGATTGACTAGAAATTTTATTTTGATTTAGATTTTATTTTCTTTTTTAAATCAGGATTTCTTTTGTGATTAGTCTATGTTTTATTCTATATTTCTTTATTTTATTAACTCAAAGAGAGGGATGATTGATTTTTTAATATATTATTGGTTCACACTTAGTTTGTCTCCCTGTGTTGATCAAAATTGTAAATAAATAGATTATTTACATGAAGCTAAAACTAGTGTCATGCTAGACCACAAGGTCCTTTTCATCAGCTAATAATCAACTTATTTGAGTTAACCTCAAATAAAGGAATTAAATCGTTATATTTGTTTTAATAAATGTTCATGCTTTGTATAAGAAATTGAGCAGTGTAAAATTTAAGGGGTAGCATTTTATTGAATCTGTTGACTCCAAATCCATTTTCAATATTAGCTCTGAGCACAGGGGGCAGTTGTGATTCAAATGGTTAAGGTGCTAGTTTCTAGACTGGAATACTAGGAGAACCTGCGTTGACCACTGCTACTGTTGAGTCTTTGATCAAAACCCTTAAACCCTTCCTGTGTTAGGGGCACTGTAACATAACTGACCCTGTACAATTTTCAATGTGCTGTATAGTATGTGTGACAATTAAGAACATTTACAATTAGTCAGTCATCCATGTTAGTCCTTCAACTGTCAGTGTATGATGTTTAGTCTGTCTTTTTATGATAGTAATGCGTCGTTTATATGTGATAGATGTGTGCTTGTTACCCACACTACCACAGAGAAGATTTTAGCATTAGAGGTGTGCAACCAGACCTTAAAGAAAGGTAGTAAGGATGCCATAGCAAATCCCAACTCAATAACCCATAGTCTTAGGACAGGCCTAGTTAATCGGTAACTACCCAGAGCCCAAGACATAGAGCAGATGATCAGGTTAATCCAACCATCAGCCTGTTGCTTATAGTTGTCACCTAGGACATTGAAACAAATGTTTCAAAATAGTCCAATAGTGTGCTTTAGTAAACCGATACAATTTTAACACATTTCAAATTCTCTATAATAAAGTAAAATATCCAGACACAAACAATAAGCAGAGTCAGTTGGTTTTGCTAATTATAATTTACAGACCATTGGGACCATACTTAGAATTTCTTGGTGAATTTGCAGATTTCTTATCGAACCTGGTGGTCTCTGTTGATAGAGCATTAATTGTTGGGGATTTTAATATTCATTTAGAGGCTATAGGCGACCCGCTGAGATTTCTGTTCCCACTCAGTGGGAGTCAATCAGTGTGTTATAGGACTCATACATAAAGCAGGTCACACAATAGATTTAATAATATCCTTAGTGTAGATAACTTGGAAACAATACCACAGTGTGAAATAATCTCTGATCTTGTCTTGTTTCATCTAAATTATGCCTTAATCAAAATGTACACGTGGCCCTACGCTATCGCATTAAAATGTACATTCACACTTACAACCGCCTAACGTTTTATTAACCTTCTCCCATCAAGATCTATCCATCAAGATCACCATCGGATCCCATGGAACTCAACTAGGCAATGGATTACCTAGAATCTACTCTGTGTTATATCTTCTATAACTGCATCGCCCCAGCTAAAAGACAATTGGTTAAAGATAAAAAACTCAATCTATGGTAATGCTCATGATTTGAATATAACTACTATAGCATACTGAGTGTAAAATGATGGCTAATATTTGGTAAGCAATTCAATTTAGAAATATCGATTACGTGTCATGAGGACAGGTTTAACGTTATAATAATTATTTGGAAATGTCTGCCATGTTGCTGTGTCTCATCAGTTGACATTACCTGTCTTTGCATAGGAAGGTCACCAAATTGATTTCAAATAAATTTTTATGTGTTGAAGATAGCAATCTTAATGACTAGCCTTTGTAAGGTCAGAGATTAGTTTGGCCCAGGTGACAACAAAGGCAGGTAAAATAAATTGCAAATATAAGTAAAGAATTCATCAAGCAAAAGTCCAGGCTGTGTTTCAAATGCATGCAAACAGGGCTGCACAGAAGAGGAGAGATAAAAACAATACCACTGTAAAAAATTCTGCGGAATAGAGTGTTTTAGGTGAAACAAAACAAGTATTACTAGGACAATAAAGAACCAGCATTAGGAATTTTGCACAGATGGTCCAATACTTGATGTTCCAATCACGTTTTGTTGCATTTTCACAGCCTTGAATGAGCTGTGTACACAGCCATTGTTTGATGAGGAAAATTGAAGGCATGCCTTGTAAACTGTCGAAGCCTGATGCCAAAGACAGAGCTTGACTAAGGCGGTTCAAGCAGGACACCATGTTTTTTTTTACAAATTTTTTTTTAAATTCCTGAAACCAAGACTAGGTTTTTGAGCTGAACTATGTGCAGACAGAGGATGCATAATGACTTTGTTATGAGGTGGAATAGTGGCTGCAGTGCAGTTTATGGGTAAGCAGTGAAATGGTGCAGGGGAAAAGACTTTGGTTGACATGGACGAGACAATTTCTCTTCAGGGTTTTCTATATAATTTAGGTTGAGCAATGTTCCTCCTCTGACGATTGAAATGAAGGCTCTATGTAATTAACCTAGAAATAGGATGGCACCCTAACTCAACCCCGAGCTTTGGCATAATACTGTCATCATCCTTCCTAACAATTCATTTGAATGCTTTTCCCCATTGTTCCTTTGAATAAACACTTTAATAAAATCAAAAGTAGACATAATCCTCTTATCAGGTCAATTTTTCCAAGGATACACTCCCTGACACAGACTCATCTGCATCAGGTAATCATATATAATTATTAATCTTTTGAAACAAGGTGTGTGTCTTTGATGTGTGTGTGTGTGTGTGTGTGTGTGTGTGTGTGTGTGTGTGTGTGTGTGTGTGTGTGTGTGTGTGT